>CAMPDV010003707.1:0-47432 GCA_946699065.1 Loxodes magnus
AGATTCTACTTTGATATACTATTAAATGTATCACTTTAAACATTAATGAGATCAACTATAATACATAAAGCTATTTAAAGCTTCTAATTTATTTTTAGAAGATACTTTTCATAAGTAAGTTTATAGGATTACACACTTAAAAGCTGTAAAGTAATAATTATATTAATTAAAATTAGTTTTAAGTTAATTAATTTAAATAAATATGCTTATTTA
This sequence comes from Loxodes magnus, assembly GCA_946699065.1. Taxonomy (NCBI): domain Eukaryota; phylum Ciliophora; class Karyorelictea; order Loxodida; family Loxodidae; genus Loxodes; species Loxodes magnus. The sequence goes on from CAMPDV010003707.1 coordinate 214, forward strand.
TTTAAGTATAAGATACTTTGGAAATTCAGATAAAGTATTTCCTTTTATAATTTTGCTTTTATTATATAAATTACTATATCATAGTAATCTGTATTCTAAATGAAGGAGAAGTGAATGATAAGTAATCATATAATTAAGAATATTTAATTTAAATTATTCACATTTAAGAAAAAATTAAATAATAAACAGCTTTTAGAATATATAGTTCTAAATATGTACCTTTATATACCTTATGAGAATTTATTTATCTAAAGCCTTTAGTAATATGATAGATAGACATTTATAGTAACCATCTTTTAAAAACTATATTCATTATATATCTAAATTTATACATATAACTAATTAACTTTAAACTATGAGTTATTAATTATATATTTCTGGCAATTAAAACTTAATTATCTATATTAATTTTTAAAAAGAATAAATAAAAGGAATATTAATAATATAAGTTTTATTGGAGATAGAATAAATTTCTAGTAAATACTAAGATAATTATTAACCTTTTAGCAGTTTTTTTATGTCTTTGGTAATAATAATAAATTTTCTGATTTATATTAGTTAGTTCTTTCTAGAGATATAGTTAAAGAATTTTATGTTAATTTAGTTTAAAAAAGGGTATTAAGAGTATAGTTAGTTTCTTAAGTTCCTATCAACATTAAAATATATAAGTTTTATTTTTAATTATCCTCAAATAATAAAACTGAATATATACTTTCAAAGTGATATAAAGCTTTAATTTTACTTTTAAAAATGATTATAAACTTCTATGCATTTGCTAAGTTAATTAAGCATCTAAAAGTTAGTATAATTAATTTAGAATAAGTGACAAATAAATTTTAGTTTGACTATGTTTTTAAATAATAATAAGTTCTATAATTAAAAGTATATTAATAGCAAATTATAATTAGATAAATGGCATAAGATATAATATTTAACTAAACTTTCAAATAAATTACAGCATCAAATCAAAATACTGTAAATCTATAACAAATTTTAGATATAACATATTTCTTAACAAGTCTTACTATCTCACATCAATCAAAAGTAAATTCATCTATTATAAAAGACTAAATTTAAATTACTTATTTTCCTATGTTTTAATATAAGATTAATATGAGAAATTACTAGACAGTAAAACTCTATCAACTACTCAAATTTACAAACTATATTCATTTATATCAATTATAACTATATTTATCTTAAGTACTTAATAGGTTCAAAAGCTATTTATAATATATTAAACTAACACATTTAAATTATATAATAGTCAAATTTATTAACATGTTCTTAAAAAAATGTCTAAATATATTATCAAATATATATGTTTCCATATATTATAAAAAGCATATAAGCCCTATTAGATATTTATAGCTAACTCTTATTATATTTGTTTAGAATCTTACATGCCTGATTTAATATAACTCCCATGGTTTAAGTTTATTAAAGTGAATATAAAGTATCAGTTTATACATTAAATAAAAAGGTATCCAATTAATTTAAAGATTGGAATTACTTTATTAATAATTAATCTTTACGTATTGGAGCTTGAAACACTTTAGCATATTCTAAATATGTACTCTTATTAGAAATACAATTGTAAAATAATGGAATTTTGGCTTAATAATTGTATTAATGTAAAATTAAGGTTTTTATAATTAAAGTTGAAATAAGTAATTTAAGTATGTAAATCGATAAATCTTAATATTTACTAGCATGTAATGTGAAGATAATTGAAGTATTGCAATAACTATTAAAAAAGACACAAATATAAAAGAAAACAAGAGTAAATTATTAGTGATGAGATTAATGATTCACTTAAAGTAAATATTTATACACATAAATAAAGAAATTAAAATAGAATCTATCAAATAAAAGTGTTTAATACTTTTACAATCTGAAATTTAAATTAATTAATTGAATAAAAACTTTAGAGAAGAGAGAAGGATTATTAATTAATAAGAAAAATTTATTTTAGTTGCTTAATAAGATAAAAGTAGATTTTTATAATCAAAAGCTAAATTAATTATTGCAATTTAGCTTTTAATTTAATAGAAACTAAATAATCTCAAAATTACAAAAACTAGCAAATATAATAGAATATAATATCCAGAAATATATTAAATCCCTTTTAAATTTTAAGTTATGATATGATAGAATAAATCAACTAGAAAACTACTGCTTTTAAAAACAGAAATAGCTATATATAAATTAATTGAAAATAATAATTTTTCTAATGTAAATTTAATGAATTTAACAGCATTTTAATCAAAGTTTATATTTATCTAATAAAGAATAGCTAAACAAACTAAGTATGGTTATAAAATAAATTATTACTTGCTAAGTAATTTATGGTAAGAGCTTATTTTGTATATATCAGAATTATTTTTCTCATATCTTTTAATTTCATCCCTTTTAAGCTTTCTTTTTATACTTTGGATTAATAAAAACAAATGGGAGCTAATATATCAACTTCTTCATATAATGGATCTGCAGTCTAATGAGAGACAAAATCATTTGCTGCTGGTGCATCGCGACTTGCACATAGAGGAAGATGAATAACTGGTCCTAGAAAAGGTTAGATGTGCGTAGTTAAGACTTTTATGAAGCAAAGTTTGGCAGATAAATATGAAGTGGATAAAGGTATTGCATGCTATAATTTCGCTCAATACTATGCGAAGTTATGGAATCAAGTGTATCCTTCGTAATTTCCTATTAATTTTGTAACTCCAGTTAAACTTAAAGTTTCGAGATGTTCTCTTGAAACAGTTTTATAAGCGATTTACGAAAGGGAGATATAATTATAGCAGAACCTTTTTTATATGGAAAATATGAAAATTCCAATTCAAATACTGGATGAGAAAATCCAAAAGCAGGAAATATTCCTTAAGCATTCTCTCATTTTACTTATATATAGTCTGGAAGAAGAGGAATCATTTTGTGATTTATAAGGTATAAAAAAATGGTAAAGGATATTTGCTGACTGATCCTGCTATTATTTCAATTTGAGAAGGTTATTTTGGTTTAACAGATCTTGGACCGTAAGGAATTCAAAACTTTTTTGCTCATCATAAATGTAATACAGTTTGCTATTAACTTGGATTATAAGCATAGAAAAAAACTAAAGCTCAATTTAGAGGAAGAAGATGTTCAACTTACCTAGAATATTATTAACAGTGACTTCTTTACATATCTTTAATTAAGCTTTAATATTCTACTATAATCAAATATTTAAGCAATTCTCTTCGATACATTCTAGTAAATATGATCTATATTTAAATATACCTACTTTATTCATTATCTTTCCTTAACCCTAAAATGAATATATAAAACATGACTATCATAGTTTTTGTTCCTAAAATGAAAAATAAAATAGCCTGTTTAGTAAGGAAAAAGAGAAATAGTTGGTTATATATAGATTAGATATATAAATGAATAGTTTAACCATATTATTTATATAAAAAGCTATTTTATAAAACTAACTAGCTATAAAAGCAAATTATAGCTATTAGTATATTAAATATGAGGTAATAAGGTATTAACTATATAATAGGTATTTTAAAGCTTATTAATCTGATAGAAACTAATAAATTGTTAAGCTATAATATACTTATAACTAAGTTAGAATAAATTATTTTAAGGAAACTTAAGTTTAAGTATTATAATCATTAAATATCTGATTAGACTTTCCTAAAATTACTATAAATCTACAATTAAAATTATTAAACAAAGGTATAAATGATAGTTAGGATGTTCTAGATTAATTTTAATTATAATTATTAGAAACATTTTGTTACTGTATTATAAAGAAGCAACTCCCCATTATTGTATCAATATACCTGGAATTCTATTCCTATGTAGTTATTAATGTATAATTTCTTTTAATTTCTATTATTTAATCTTTCATTAGTATCTTAAATTTTAGGATTAATACAAAGAAATAAATTGAGATTATATAATAGAAATATTTGAACAGATATCTTTATAATGTAACTTTTATATAATGCTTCTAGATTTATTATTAAGATGACTAGTATGAAATGAGAACTAAATTATTATATTTATACTTAAAATTAAAAAGTATAATACTTATAAACATATTTTTATATATAATGCACATTTCCTTTATCTAGTAAAACCAACTATTTAAAACTAGTCTAACAAGTTGCTAACCTATTATCTAATAGTACATCAAGATCAGATTATATTAAACCAGAATAGTTATTAACTTAACCAATTCAAGCTAAACTATAAATCACTATTCTAAATCGCTTCCATTTTATGACCAAATCTTTTAATATTCAAAGATTATCGCTTACCAAAGCAAATGGTAAATTAAATAATAACCTACTTAGAAAACCTTATTTATAACATTGAAGAAAAGATAACTGAATATAGTACTTAAATCTAAAAAGGAATTAAATAAAAAATAAAATAATCGAACAAATATCAGTTATATATTTTATCCAATTTTAGATATAAAAGAATGTAATAAATTAAGAGTAAGAGAAGAACAAAAATAAAGCTTTAATTAAAAGTTAATAAGTAAAGCATTATTTAGTTTAAACTTTATTTTTATATTATTTATTTTTAATATTTTTAATTACCATCAAACCAAAAGATAAACTTAAAGAAAGTATAAGTAATCATCATTTTTATAAGAAACTCTTTAATATTTTATACTAATGCATAATGAAAAGAGCAAACCTTTTCTAGAAAGTTACTAAACACTATTTTTTTTATTTATGATGAGTAATAAATTAAATACTTCATAGTGTAGCAGATTGCCCTTTTGAACTTTAAGACAACCAATTCGAGTTAGAGTTTTGGTAAGATAATTTTAGGTATAATTTTAATGAATTAAAGTATCTAGTTGTTTATATAAACAGATATTATTATAAATTACTATAAATCAATAAAATTTCTAGTTATAAAAGCTGCTCATATCTAAGTAAAAATGGCACAATTAAATGGATTTTTAGGAAATTATTTAATGTTTTTTAGGTAAGGGGCAATTCTAAGTTTACAGTAAGTCGAAAGATACATTATAAAATTGAAAATGATACATTCTAAAATATAGAATTTCTATATATTACGTTTTAAAATCTAAATTTATTTAAAAAAATTAAATATTATTAAGATAAGGTAACTAAAAAGAACTCTTTTCAAGATATTCAGGTTTGGTCCAGAAATTATTTTTAAATTCTTGTATCTATTTAATTCTCACATTATTATTATATTTATAATATTGATAACTTTCTAAACTATTAAAAGCTTTGACAGAATTATATATTTCTAAACATCATAATTATTTAAAGGAAAGCTTTAATTATTTAATAAAATAAAGATTTTAAGTTTTAGATGTATCATTCTTATAAATTAATTAAGTTATCATAGGTGAAGAAAATATACCATACAATCTTGATAAAGTTATCTTCAATTTAGACTAAATATCTAAATTGCTTCTACTTAATTAGTTTATTTTTATATTTAAACTTTTAATACATCGCTAAGATAATTTAAACTAAGAGGATTAGGTAAAAGTTGCATAGTAGTAAAGTTTAGATAGCAAATACTATATGTTGAAAAATAGGTAGATAGAGTATAATATGATTTAAAGTATAATAGCAAGCAGTTTAGATAGATAATATAGAAGAAATAATAAATTATTAAAATAAAGAAACTATAAAGATTATGTATCTTGTGCTTTAATATTATCATATTAGAGAAACTAGTTATTATCTATTTAACTATACAAAGTTAACCATTTTGATAAAAGTCTCTTATGCACTATCTAATACTAATAAAATTAATATCAATTATCATTATTTAATATTAATTAGTCATTACACTTTTGTAAAAAGAGTAAAAATGCTTTTTTGAATTTTAATTAATTAAAAATTAAACTTTAAGACGCTTTTAAATTCAAAGGGGTAAATATTAATTTATTAAGATGCTTTGTCCAATAAGCATTAAGCTATTATAAGTAAAATTAAACATGAAATAATATTAGGATAGACAGCTTAATTTATAGTAATTGGTTTTATAATTTGGTATTGAAATTATTGAATCTAATAAGATAGATTCTTGTATCAAGTGAAATATCTCACTAATATATATAACTTCTTAGCCTTTAATATCAATTATATTTAATTAACATATTAATACATTAAATGAAATAATTTTCATCAGAAGTTTAATTCAGTATGCTATTCTTCACTAGTATTACATTCAAAACTTTGATCTAAACTTGCTTCCGTATACTCTTTTTAATAAAGGTCATTTCTTCATCTATTTCTCTAAGTTAGAACTAAGACTTTTAGTCGATTTTAAAACCTGGACTCATCAAATCAAAAACTGAGCATTATGGCTATCTGAATCTGCTGGAATCAGTTTAACCTTCTTATTTTTCAAATTCTTTACTAAATATTTTCTGCATTTACTAACTTTAATGGCTTCTATCTAAACTTGCTACTTTTACTTTAGCTTTATTATTCTGCTTCTTCATTATCCTATCAATCTCCTCTTACAACTGTTCAAAATTTTTAAATTCTAAGTTAGCAGAGTTCAAGCAGCAGTTACTATGCATTTTTTAAAGACTGACTTATAGCTCTGCTAATAACTATTTAGTTGAAACACCTTAAATTTATCTGTTTTAAATATTATTTAGGATGAATTTTTTAATACTTTTGTTATATTTGTATAACTAGCCAATTGAACTATCCTCATGCTTAATAAAATCAAAATAGAAAATCTTACCAAACTCTACTTCTCTAGCATACTAACGTACAGTAGATGTTTTTTCCGATATTTATTAGCATGCTTTATTAAAGTTTTCTACTTTAACTCCCATTTCACTTTAGTAAGTTTATCCTTCAATTTCTTTTAATATACTTCTAACTTCTTTTATAGTTCTTCCACAAAGTTTCGAAGAGATCTTCTAAATCTCAATATTATTCTATAAGAGAATTTTATATTTATTTATAGTTATTTCTTGTAAGGTAACATGAAAGACAGTATTAGAAGGAATAGGACCTAAGTAATATAAATTAGAGTTTAACTTTTCCTTAATGAAAAGCTTCAGTCCTTAAAATTCTCGTAGCTGCTTGTTTATTTCCTAAACAATTTCTACCTAATTTTCTTGACTAAATTCGTTCTAGATTTGTAGATCTCTACTTGGTTTCCCCTCAACGGTCACTTTAATTTTTAGTAGTTTCATTTTATAAAATTTAATAAATTTGATCCCTTATAAAGCAAGGAAGAGCTCTTTAAATCTAATAAAATTTCTATTAATTTAGTTATAAGATAATCTTTATTTTTCTTTTCAAATAACTGTAAAAGTTATAAATTATGAAGTGATAATATGAAGCATACTGATATAAGGATAAATTTAAGCATGAAAGTGTTCATAAAAATTGAAATCTAATAAATTCTTAAAATAATATAAAAGCATTGCTTCTCATTTTACGTTTACACGTTTAACATAGAAATGTAGGTTAAACTATTTTTTAATTTAGAATGGTTTATTAGTTTATTTATTTAGATTTAGAAGTAAATGGTAAAAGAAAAAATGAGAGTGAGGCTTACTTATATTGGAATTGTTTGAGAGTATTAAAAGTAATATTAAGGAAAGGGAGCTAAGAGTAATTAGTATTAGAATGAAAAAGGAATGAATTTATAAAGAGTTAATATGAAGTTATAGTATTAATTTGAATCTTATTTTATTCCTTAATAATTAAATTAGATAAACAAATAAATAGCTACTTATTGTATTAGCTAGTAACTAAGAAGATTTATTTATTATAGCTTGTTTATTAGCTTTATTAAATTATAATGTTGGATTTAAGTAACTTTAAAAGATTAATTAGAGGATTACTAATGCTTAAAAGCCTTCTCAGAGTTTATAAAAGTTAAAATGAAAAAAGAAAAGAGGAATGAAACTGAGTTCTTGATAGTTCAGTAAGATAAAAAACTGAAATAAAAAATATTAAAAGTATGATTTAATATAATTGAAGGTTAGGTAATTATCTTAATAAGAGAGATTATATGTCTATCTTTTCGAAAAGTTAGTAATAGGATACAATTTTAACTATCTTACTTAGCTTAGATCTTAATCTCTAGAAATGTTAATCTGTGCTAAGATAAATATCTAAAATAACTTTATTTTTGCAATATATTTTAATTAGCTTTTAAATAAACTTTATAATATATCAAAAAATTAATTAATAATAACTCTATTTTACTGTTATTACATATACTGAAGAATATTTATACCCAAAAAGCTTAATATTAAGAATAAAAATTACTGACCAATATTCAAAGTTTAGTCAAAATAAGTGACAAGTAAATCAAAGGGTAACAATATAAATAAATTAAGGAAAAATATATTAAAGACATAGTAATAAAGATAAGTACAAGATTAAATTAAATCATCTTAAAATCAGAAATAACGAAATTCAATTAAAATCTTAAATATCCTAATAAAAAGTTAAGATTATTAGTTTATAAAGAAAAATGGAATTATTTCTAAGAAATATTATATCTCTCTTAGAAATATCTTTGAAAAACAAAATTAATTTAAACTGAATAAAAACATATTTAATAAGAATATTATTAATCTAAAGAATCATTAGAAAAAAGTGCATTAAAGGATAATAAATAAAAAATCTGCATAAAATAATTAAAAATAAATACTTAAAAAATAAAATCTGATGAAATAAAAAAAGATGAAAAAATTATTCATTATTTTTCGACTAAGTAGATAGTTAAAAAAAATTCATAAAAGAGAAATATAAGATGAACATGTTAATAGATCTAAAATTATAAACCAATAAAAATTTTTGTTATCGAAATCGAAGATGTATTATCGTATTAAAGAAAAAAATGTGAAGTAATTAAAAAGACTATGAGGGAGAAATTAAGGATAAAATATAAACTTTATCAAAAAATAAGGAAGCATGAAAAAATTTTCAAAACATATACAATAAACTAGAAAAAAAACGATAAAGGAAAAAAATATAAAAAACTTTAAAAGAAATATGTAAAAAATGCACAGAGAAAAGAAATGAAAAAAGATTAAGATATCAATCAATAAAAAAAACAGCGAAAAAAAGAAAAAATAAGAGATATTAACTTGATAAATAGTCTCATGACAATTTATGGTAAAGGAGTCTCTTTTATCTAAACTATTTTATAAGATATTATGGATTGACTATATATAAAGTAGTTTAAGTAATAAATTACTTGATACTTATTTATGACATACTTGTATGATTATTTATATATTTTAACTATTGTAAGATGTACTGATGTAAATCTTGATGTTTATTAATATTTGATAAACATTGATACTCAACTATAAGCAAGATGTATGTTTAAAGTAGTTAGGAAAAGAGTTATTTAATGGATTCCAAATTAGTATTCTAATTTAGGAAGCTTACTATCGATTAAATATATTTAACCTTAATTGACTAGCAATGGATCCCTTGATTCTTATAAGAATTTATCGAGAATTCATTTAGCTAGCATAATAATATATATTTTAACAAATTTCTTCATCCTTCGCTTATTATACCAGACTTACAGTTTTATAATCCTAAATGGGTTCTAACACTTCTAATTCTGCAATTGATGGTTCTGCAGTCTAATGAGAGAGAAAATCGTTTGAAAAAGGTACGTAGCGACTTGCTCACAGAGGAAGATGAATAGCCGGTCCTAGAGAAGGATAGCTGTACATAGTTAAGACTTTTATAGATAAAAAATTGGCTGATTAATATGAAGTGGATAAAGGTCTTGCATGCTATTATTCCGCTTAATACTTTGCTGAATTATGAAATAAAGTGTATCCTACGTAGCTTCCTATTAATTTTGTAACGCCAGTTAAACTTAAAGTTTCAAGTCGTTCACTTGCAGCTGTTTTTAAAAGCAATTTCAAAAAGGGAGACATTATTATGGCTGAACCTTATTTATTTGGAAATTTTGAAAAATTCAATTCAAATTTTGGTTGGGAAAGCTCAGGAGTAGGAGAATTTCCCCAAGCTTTCTCTCATTTTACGTATATATATTCAGGATATAAAGGAATCGTTTGTAATTTATAAGATGTAAGAGATAATTATGGATATTTCCTAACAGATGCTGCTATTATTTCGACTGAAGTGGGAAAATATGGTGTGACAGATCTTGGAGTTTATGGAATCTAAAGTTTTTTCCTCAACATAGATGTAAAACAGTTTGCCACTAACTTGGCCTATAGCAGTTTCAAACAGGAAGACCTCAAATTAGAGCAAGAAGATGTTCGACATATGTAGGAGAATTCATAGATTCTGTTTAATTTATGTTTAAATGTATATCATAAAATGCTATCTAAGTTTTATAACAAAGCGCTCTTTTAGTAAAGAATCTGCTTAAGGTTGAATGTATTTTTAAAGTTATCAAATATAAAACTATAAAGCTAATCAATAGTCATATAATAATGATGAAAGCCTAGAGATACCTAATATCACTTTTGAATAAAGTAATCCTAATAGTTTAGAGGGATATTAACTTGATAAATAGTATCATGACAATTTATGGTAAAAGAGTTTCTTTTATTTAAACTATTTTATAAGGTATATTGACTATATATAGAGTAGTTTATGAAGCAAACGGTTTTATACTTTATTCTTTTTTTTTGATTAAATGAGCAAAGGATTTTTTATAATAAAAGTAGTAATTTCTAAAATGAAAGTTCTTTTTTAGAATGATTTGATTTGAAGACGTTAGTACGACTATTCAGACTCAGGATTTTGTAATTTTTTAGAGTATTTTTTATCTTTATTTCTCTTTCTAACTTTTTTAACGTTTATAAAGTAAAGATTTTCATCGAGTCATATGAAAGAAATATTATTTTAATCAGGTTTTTTTAATTAGGTTCTGATTACTGCATATAAAAGTTATTTTAATAAATAAAAAGTGATATCTAGAGCTTTTTTAGTTTTATTGCTATGAAGATTATCAATTTTCATATTTAAAAGATAAATATTCTGTATAAAATATTAGAACTAAGAATAGATAACAAAAAAGCTAATATGTGATTGTATTATTTCTAGTTTAGTCGAATAATTTAGACTAGGAAAATGATATAATATAATAAAAAGATGAGCATTTAAATTAATGTTGTGTAAAGGACAATAAGGGAAGGAAATATTGAATTACAAAGTTAAATTTATGTTTCAATGTAATTATGATATTTTAATTTTAATAAACTATATTTGGCTGTTTTAGTTTACTCATTTTAAATTAATATATCTTATTTAATTTTATCCAAAAGTTTAAGCAAATAAGTTTACTAAATATTATTTTAACTCCTAAAGCAAGAATGTTGACAAACACTTAAATTTTTGTGTTTTATGCCTGTTATAGAAGATAGAATTATGAAGCAGATGATCTATAGTTAAACTCTTTTCATTTTGGCAATATAAATAATTCTTAGGATTGATGAAAATCAAGTAAAGCTTAGTTATTATCTTTACACATGATATTTTGAATTGTAAGATAAGAAACATTATAATTAAGAAATATTCTGTAAATATCTTCAAAAAAGAAAGCTTACCTCAAAGTCATAAAAAATGAAGAATTTTAACTTTTCTTAAGATTTGAATAAGTGTGAATAAAGTCAGTTACATAATTTGAATTAAGATAAAATTCTTTATTAAGCGAAAAAGAGTAAAGATAAATGATAGAATGAAAATGACTATCTCTTTACATTTAAATGTAAATATAAGTTAATATTATACAGTATATCATTTTAGAATATTTACACTATTTTATAAATTTAAATCCTTTTAACATTTAGAGTAAGGATAGAGTTAGCATCCAATCTTTTGATGTTATCTCATAAATTTCTATTTATAACTGATAAGTAAACTTTTAATTTTAATGCTTTAAGCTTATTAAAATATAACCATGAGATAAGAACTTTGAACCAAAATAAAGGCTATATTGACTTTATATAAGTAAAAGCTTTTTCTTTTACCCTTAATACCAAAGAAAAAAATATAAATCTATATAGTTAGAGACAATTTAAAGTAATAAGAAATGTAAATCAATCAATGAAATTATAATCATATGCATAAACAAAAAACAGTCTGTAAGGTTAGGATTTTCTTTAATATTAATGACTTAAAGCTAAATTATTTTTAAATAAGCTATTAGTAAAAGCTCCAACTAACTTGTATAATAAAAATAATAATTTAGTCTAATTCTTTACTTACTGAAATGAGTTAAATATTCTAATACATCTCATCATAAATATTTATTGTAATTATTCTTAAAAAAGTTACTATGAAGTAAGAACTTAAAGAAAGGATGGAAAATTTATAGTAAATTAAGCATTTTAATAAAAAAGATTAAATAATACTCTAACTTTTAAATTTTTGAAATTAAAAATATTTATAAAATAAATTTATATTATTTAGGATAAAGCAAATAATTAAAATTAAATCAATTAAATTAAACTAGATAATAGAGCTCTTCCTTTGAGTATTAAAAGAATATAATAAAGAATTTAATTTAAACTATTCAATCAAAGTATTGATCAATAATAATAGAAAAGAGAATTTTAACTTAAAGCAAAATATAACAAAAAAAATTAATAAAAAATAATTTCATAGCTAAGAAAAATAAAGATAAAGCTAGAATATTAGTATAATATTTTTAAGTATAAGTTTAAACAAATAATAATAACTAAAATAATAAAAATAAACCATAAAAATATATCTTTAAGTATTTTTAAGGGATTTCTCAGTATATCAACTTTTCTATCAACTTTTCTTCGTTTTCTATTATCCATTCCATTGCTTATTTTATTGCTCTTTTTATAGCCATATATTATTTAGAGTCACTACTTTGACCTATTAATTATTCATTTGGAGCATAAATTTCTACATTTTACCAATTTTCTTCACTATCTTTGATTGTTTGATACATTATTACAAAGACAGGAAGACATAATATTTCATCATAGGTATATAACTCTTAACATTTAGGATAATCTTTGCAAATCTAATGATAATCTTACTAAGTAAGTTATTTCAAAGGAGTAATTTTATCTTTTTAGTAAGGTGACTTTTGATATAAATCATGAATAACTTAAAATTTAGTATTCAATGCTAACTTTTCAAAGGATAATTTCAAGCATTTACTAAATAATTCACAAGAGTTAGTACAATTCTTTTATTTAAGAGACTGCTATCTATTACTATTCTCATCATTTGATTGATCTATAACATTTTAGCTATTTTCTTATTAAGCTTCATCTTTTTAAACTAATTCTTGCTCTGTTTATTCTTTTTATTTTCGACTATTTTATTCCTATTTATTTGTATTCTTTTATGGAGCATTCTATGATCAATTTTTCAATTTACTTGATGATTTATCAGTTAGTTAACTTCCTATAAAAGGTTCACAAATAAACAAAACCAGAAAGAAAATAATAAGAATTTTACGTAGTCTGCTCATTTTATTTTTGGGTTAATCTCTCCAGAAAATTTACCTTCTTTTTTGAGTAAAATCATCTTAAAATTTTATATCTAATAGTTTCATTTTTAATTATTATTACAAATATTGTTTGGCTTTATATAATAGCAAATCTGATAATATTAATAGATTCATTACTATTATATTATAATTTAGATTTGGTGAGACTTATAAATATAAATAGTAAATTAAAACCAACTAGGGTATTTTTTAATTAAGGTGCTATTGATTAATAACCACAAAGATAGAAGCTCTAAATTATTTTAACGATGCTAATTATTCTTTAGTAACTAACTAAATAAACTGAAATATCAAAATTAGAAAAAACTAAATGTTAAGCTTATTTTTTAAAATAAAATTTTAAGCTCATGAAATAATCTTATTATTTATTTACAGATATTTAAATCAGCGTGATTCTAAAATGCTAATTCTTTATGGAAATAAACTGAGTTCTTTAATAACTTATAAAAAATGAATTACAGTGATATCATAAATGTTTGTAGAAAAAATTAATTTTATTATGTATATCATAAATAAATGAGATTATAGAGCGTGCAGTACCTCAATGGTGGGCAGCTCTTTAATTAAGATTTTTTATGCTAAAAAAATTCTTGCTGAATTCTTCCGCAGTGCTAGAATTCCCTTATGAGCTTTGTCTTCTATAGGGTCACGATTGGAATGCTACCCTAAGAGACCTTAGTATCTGGCATCTTTCATCATTAATGCTATTTGATGCCTCTTTGATCTTGTTTTCTCCTCTCTTGGCCCCACCAAGATTTTAGAATGGTTCTTCACCATTGGATACTTCCTAGCACCAGAGTTTAGGTCAGTTTCAGTTGGAAGGTTGTTCCTCCCTATTTATTTATATATAATAAAATAGAGCTATAATAATTACTAGATCAATAATAAAGAACTAAGTATTAAGAACAAGAGCTTTCAATCTAAATATTTGATTGATTGATAGAATGTTAAAAGAAGTATCAAATAGAATTTTATAGTGAGTTTAGATATAAATTATGAATATTAAAATAGAAATTTTCATCATATAAATCTAAAATATAGAATAACTTACTTAGACTTTACTATTATCTTGTAAATGTCTATATTTTTAAGATAGATAAATCCTTTATGAGTTTATTTTTCTATTTATATAAATATAATGCTTAGTAGAATACCTTTTAATACTTGGAATTAATTATTTTTAAGTTACTAGATATATAGAAATGGCTAGCTCTTTGATAAAATAGGATAAATTAAGTTTAGTAATTATCGAGGATTTTCACCTCTTCATGCTGGACACCAGATTGCTCCGGTGCTAAAAATAAAATTTTAAAAGTCTCTCTTCCTCTCTCCTCCCATTGCTCATGTCATTTCCAATTCTATCTTCTTTTCTAATCAAATTTTCTCTTGTGAGAAACCTAATTCATTTAGGAATAATCTCTCTCTGATTTGTCTCTATTTCATTTGTTTTTTCTTCCTCTGCTGTACTTGTATTCTTCTTTATTTATTCCAATACTACGTCTTGAATTTTTGGAATTTCATGCAGCATCTTCACAAGTGTTTTGTTGATTTGCAGTAGTAACAATTCTTCACTACTTTTTGTGGCTTAATCCTAGTCTTCATGTTGGTCTCTTCAATCATTATTGATTTCTAATTATATTTTCAACCAGATATGTTGTACTTTATTAAGAACTTGAAAAAGAATAGATTGACAGTCAAGTATTTTAAATTAGCATTGATAAGATACTATTAAAGATGTGTAGTAGAAAATATCTCGATATTATATTATAATTTTTTGAATAGAATAGACAACAATTAAAAAATACTTTAACCTTGAAATAACTGGACATAAATTAAGAAATTCAAAATATTAATTAAATAAACCACGAACAAGTTATGATTAAAGCTATTAACTATACAATAGAGATTAAATAATCAATCTGAAATATTATTTAAATATAAAAATAATATAATTAATCAAAAAAAAGATAATTATGTGCTGATTCCGTGTAAAGATAGAGCACATAAAAGAGACTGTTGGAGATACAAAAATTTCATAATTAAAAAATAAAATATTCAAATAAAACCTAATCAAGGTTTATTTTACAGCTAAAGGTAAAATATATAAAAGAAAAATGATTGATGGAGAAAAATTACAGAATAAAAAGTAGAAGCTCAAAGAAGAAGAATCAAGCAAATGTTTGGAAGGGCTGAGATTTGGATAAAATATCAATGGTAAGAAAGGAAAGATTTACAGATCCATATATATTATTCAAAATATGAACCTTGAGAAAAAATGGACAATTTCAATGAGTTTTTATGATGATTTTTAAAAGCTTTTATAAATTAATACGTGACAAGCAAATTAAAAGCGACACTACATTAGTATATTCTATAATTATTATTAGTATTTCATAGAAAAATAAATGACATTTTCTAGAAAATATTTATGCCAACACTGTAAGTCATTATTTTTAATATATTATTATTATTATTTTAACAAAATGTAAAATTAAAGTTAGCTATCCTGGGTTTTCAACCAGGTTTCTTCTGACAAGTTTTTTTCCGTGGTTGTTCTACATGGCCTTTTTTAAAGTGGACGGTTACCACGAAGGATTCTCTTAGTTTCTCGTTCATAGTTTCTATTTATATATGTCTTACTCAGTCATCCAAAGTTTGTTTAAGTTTCTTCAGTTCCTTTATTCTTCATTGTACTTGAGTTATCTTCATTTCTTACAATGTCTTAGTGAATGATACCAAGATTAGCAGTACCAACAATTTTTATATCTTTTTTCTAATTTCTATTTTTAATAAACTTTTTTCTCCAGCATCTCAATTCTTTTGCTTATGTTTGTGTCGTTTTTTTCTTAATTTTACTTTTCTTAAAGTTGTATTTTGTGCTAATCTTCTTCTATAATCATTCTTTGTGATTAAGTGAAGTTAGTTTACGATATTTCATCAAATTTATTTTTTGTTATTACTGATTTTTTAATCAGTTATCTTTTGAGAATTAGCAGTTCTTTATTTTAGTCTTCTATGTAATTCATTAGCTCCCGGATTTTTTCTCCTTGATTAAAAAATATCTCTTCATATTTTACAATTTTTGCTTTCATTTTTTCGATTTCACTTTGAAATAAATTGTTATTTTTGGTTTCAAGGTTTTATTGTTCATTCGGACCAACCATTAATTTTCCCTCTAAAGACGAGCTAGATTCTCTATCCTGTCTTTGCTTTATTAGCTCCTCGTTCGTCACTTGTTTTCTTGTTTTTCTTTGTTATTTCTTAGAAAGACGAATGTTCTTCTCCATTAGTCAAATTTGTAATTTGTTTTTAATATATTATAAAAGAGCTAAATTTATATCCATAAAGAACTAGCCTTTTAATGATATCCTGACTTAAATATCTATAAATAATTAATATATTTCACTAAATAAACTTAAAAGTTAAATAGCAAAATTTAATTTTAATATTCAGTTTGTTTTTCTCTTTAGATAAATAATCTTTTCTAAAAGGAGTTAAGTAAAACCTTAAGCATATAAAATTTAATAATAATAATAACTAATTAATTAACGTGATTCCACCTATATTTGGTTTAATCTTTAATTAAAAGTTTAATATTGAATAAAAGCATTAATTTCAAATTGCTTGGATGATGTCTATAATAAGTCTTTATAATTTTTAATTTGCTCTTTCTAATAGCTTCCGAAAGGTCGATTGTCATTCCTTTCTTATTGAATTCATTAACTACATTTTAGATATATGGAGCTTCTTTGTTTAGTTAAAGTATTTTTTCCTTTAAAGTTTGCCTTATTAATTGCAATAAAGTCCGAATATATTTTCCCATTAATTATCTATAATTCACTTTTCTTTTTGTCTTAATTGCAAGCAATTTCGCATTTTATATCCTAGCCTCTTGCAATATTATCATCTCCTTATTTTCTGATATGGAATATAATTTATTTTAGGTTGTCGCTCCATATCCATCGGATCATTCATCGATATCTTTTAGAGTAATATGCATGCTTCCCGTCAGCTCTTCGGATTGGTTAAATTTTATATCTAATTAATCAATTCTTATATTGTATGCCTACTTATTTTCAGTTTTAGTGCATTTATATTATTCATCAGGTATTCAATTTTTCTTTAGAACTCTTATATTTGTCTTAAAATTTTAAAATTTCTTATTGCATAATTTTGAGATGTTAAGAAATTGCTTACTGATCGTAGTTTGGCTGAGATGAATACTTTTAAGAATAGAATTTTCTTTAAATTTTCAATTTTATTCATAATAAAGTTTGAATTTTGCTACTTTTGATACATCAGTTGTCTAGTTAGTTACTAAAAAATATTAAAATCCTCATAAAAATAATTAAAAATTTTATCTTTATGGCTATTAACCAATTCTACCTTTAAATAAAAAATGCAGTTACTGGTTCGAATTAACTCTTATCAACTATAAATAATGTCAACATAAATTATAATATAGAAGTAATGAATCTATTAATAATATAAGATTTGCTTTATTACAAATACACATAAAAATTATAATAATAATCTAAAATATGGATCAAATGTTGAGATTAATTTTGATGATGATTAAATTATAAACAATTATATATTTTCTGAAAAATTTAACAAAAAATTAAATGAAGAATCTACATTAAGTTCTTATTTTCTTTCTGAATTTGCTCATTTATGAAAAATATGATGTAAATAAATAAATAAAATAGTAAAATCAAATAAGCTTAAAAAATATTTAAGATAGCTAAAAATTAAAAAATTAAATATAAATTAAAGTGAAAAAATAAAAACAGAGTAAAAAATAGTTAATAAAATGAAAATTAATAAGCAAATAACTAAGGAATCATAAATATAAATATAAATATCATAACGGTAAATTTAAAGTCATTAAAAAAAGCGCATAAAAATTATAATTTAAGTGGAATAAAAAATTTCGACATCTTTTATTTTTAAATCTAAAGTTATCAAATAAAAAAAATTAAATTTTATTTAGTTAGAATTTTAAGCTAAAAAAATGTGAGAAAAAACGTAAATGTAAATTAAAGGAACTTAATAAAGAAAGAAAAATTGCTATCTTCAAACTCTTTACTACTAACATAAACCGATTTTTACTCGCTTTTGTTTTCACTTTCATTAAAATACATTTAATTTTTAATCAGTTTTATCTTCAAACATAAAAATCTTAATGAGGGAATTATTTTTATAAATTAAAATGTCTTAATCATCTTTTGTAAAAGTGTATAAGTATTTACTTATGATAAGTACTATAATAAAAATTATACTAGTGTTAGAATTATGTTAAGTATGTTCTATAAAATATTTTTTTAGTCTAAACTTTTTTAAATGATTTGTCGCATTTAGATTTATTTTATTCCTATTATTTAAGTGTTTTACAAAGGTTAAATCTTTTTTTTTAATGAATTAATAGATTTATATTTTCTTATTTTTATTTTATTTATATTTTATTCGTTACTTCTAGAGTTAAATTTTATATGTTTAATTTTAAGAATATTTTTTATTTTAAGATGACTAAGAAGCTTATTTTTTTGTTTGAAAAATATTCTTACTAGAAATTTAGTTTTTATAGCTACCATTAAAATTTTTTTTAATTAAAATTTTTTATTTTTTGTTTTGATTTATAGTTTTTTTGTAAATAATTTTTTAAAGAATTTATTTCTAACAAAAATCAGATAGTTTTTTAAAAGTTTTTTTTAATCAAATTGTTTAAGCGTTTACATGTTTTAAATTATTTTTTTCGAGTTTTATATTATTTGATAATTTAGAATTTCATCTTTTGTTTTCATAAATTTTTAACAATTATGAGGCGTTTTTTTAATTTTTCTTTTAATATTTCTTTACTTGAAGGAATTTTAATTATTATAAACATAGTAGTCAAGTAAGAAATTTTTCATATCTGCTAGTTAAAATAAATTTATGTTAAAATTAAATTTTAAATAGCATAGTAATTATATATTTGTATTTAAGATAAATTTATTTTCATGCTTCTTCTATATTCGATTAAATGTTTACATTTAACAAATATTCTATTATATTTAGCAAGTGGTAGCTTTTAGCTTTATATTTAAAACAAGTTAAAATAGCATTAATTTTTTATTAATTATCTATTTTATTAAAATTATTTTTAAATAAAATTTATATTTAGATTTTTTTAGTTTATTTCCTTAAAAGTTTGTTATATCACTTACTTTTAGCAATTTTATTTTTATAATTAGATGAATAAATAAACAATAAATAAATAAGATTAGAGAGTGCGTATAGCTCTTTAATAAAGATTTTAAAGTTAAAAAATTATTTTTTGAAGTTTTCACAGGGCTAGTATTTTTAATAATTTTTGTCTTCTATAAGACCGTTATAAAGACTCTCTAAGAAACCTTAGTATCTGGCTTCTTTCAGCCTTACGTTATTTGATGACTCTTCAGTCTTGTCTTCTTTTGTCTCCTACCAAGATTCTTATCTTGTTCTTCGCCCATGGGTACTTTCTGGTGCCAGATTTTTAATCAATCTGAATTTGGAGGATCTTCTCCCTATATTTTATATTTATCAATAAATGTAATCTTTTATTTATTTAAATAAACGTTTTATAACATTTTTTTATAAATTAATTATAAATTTAATATTTTTATTTACTTTTTTAGATTTAATTTAGATTCATTTTAGTCATAATTGTTTTATTGAAAAAGTTTTATACCATATTTTGATAATTGTTGCTTTTTAACTTAATTATTTTCTCCATATTTAAGAATCAGATAAATGAACATTATTATTTAGTATATTGATGTTCATTCATTGAAAGGAATCGTTTTAAGACTAATAAGCTTAGTATTTCAAATGCGATCCTAACCTTATATGAGTATATATAAAAAACATTCAGCTGTCATTAACTTTTAAACGTTTTAACTTTAATTTTCTTTCTTTTTAACATAAATACTCAATCCAGTAAATATGTAAGTATTGCCTGAAAAAACTATCTAAATGTCTATAGGAGTATCATTTATTTATCTGTTTACCAAATTCAAACAATATTACAAATATCATTTCGGTGATAATTGATCTCACACAGATACTAGTTACTTCTTCGCCTATCATCATAAATGGACTAAACTCATTTAAAATTTTCACCTATATATTCTATTTCTTTATTTTTTCATGAATTTATCTCATATAGTTTCGATAAAGCACTACGGAATTTTATATTCACTAGGCGTTTATAATAGAATATACATACATCATAATTTTCATTGTGTATATTCGATTTAGGTATTACTAACAGTAAGATATTATTTTATTTTATTAGATTTTTAAATAGGGTGGAAAGCCCTTTCCTTCAGATGCTGCTTGGAGGCCCACAAGGCAACTAAAAAATGAGCGCGGACGGAGGATAAATCGGAGAAAGAGAAACCAATAAATGAAAAGGAAGATTCAACAAGCTTAGAACTCTGAATGTTAGGAGAAAAAATTCATTATCATAAATCGGGGAAATATGTACCCGTAATCGCATATTGCATCCTATGCTTTGGAAGGAAAAATTACAAGGATATAATGCAGGAAGAGAAAACAAGATATAGAGGCCCATAAAATTTTATTTTTCGACATTAAATAAAATTAATTAAAATGCTTGCGCACCGACGAGAGTGCTACGTGCTCTATAATCCAATTTATTTGTTTGTATGAGAAGTATAGGTTCATAATTTGAGGAAAATAACGGAAATAACATAATATTTATTTTAATTTTTCCGTAAAGTCCACAGATACAGACAAATTCATTGCTAAAATGATCTTCGGAACTTTTTATTCTTATTTTTTTAATTTATAGCAAAGCCCTTTCATGTTAATATAAATTTCATGAATAATACAATCCTATTTATTTTTTATTGGATTTTATATAAATTCTTTTTAGTTTTAATATAATATAATATTAATAATTTTAATATTATTTATGGAAAAATAGTGTACATATTTTCTTTTAAATTTATACTAGCCAGAAAATTATTAAGATTTTTTAATTTTTTCATAATTTATTAATATATAAAAAAACTAAATTATATTTTTATTGTTATATTATTTTAAAGATTATTTTAATTTTTAAATATTTAATTTACTATATAAAGCTTTTAATAATTTTAATTTAATTAATTTATAATTGTTTAAAAGTTTTATTTGTTTGGTTAAATATATTAATTAAAATCTTCGTATGAATTTATCTGCTTTATGTAAAGATATATTTGTACAAAAATAAATTTGTTTATTTATAGATATCTTTCTTCAGTTATGTTCTAATCGAAGTATTTGCTAAATTCCTCTTTTAGTGAAAATGTAATATTCATCAAAGATTCTCTTAAGTTTTATTTATTTTATCTCTATAATAGTTCATATGAGATTCAAAATTATTTATTTATTATTTTCCATAGCATAAATATTTTTATATTTTTTTAGAATCCTAAGCATTATTTTTAAATATGTTAATATCTTCTACAATACAGGTAGCTTCCTTTTAATTATTGAACTATTTATGTCTTAATATCTAGGTACAAATCTAAAGAATTATTTTTTAGCTTGTAGAAATAATTATTCATTCATTTCAGCAAATTGATTTAATTTATTTTATATCTATTTCGTTCTAAAATTTGCTTAATTTGTATTTTAGTTTTTAGTCTTAAAGCAATAAATAAAAGAATTTAAAATTATAATTACTTTATTTATTTATTTTTTGTAGTTACTTTTTTAGAGCCATATAAATTAATATTAAAATGGGCATAATATTATTTTTATATATAAGAATAGATAAAAATTAATAATAAAATATAAAGAAACTTAACTAAAGATTTATCCTAAACTAAATTTATTATCCATTTTTATTATATTAATTATATTTTTATTAATAAAAATTTAATTTTAATTATATGCTGTTTAAGTGTTTAAAAGCTTTATTTAGAAATTTAAGAGTTTAACCTAGTATATTAATTTCAGTTTATTTATTAAATTATATAAATGTTTAAGCTGTCTGACATTAGCTGATGATGATATTGATAGAGTTAGTTTTATATATAAATGAAGATTCCAAAGATACTTTTATGTATCACTAGATGTGTTATGAATGTGTTTAAAGATAATATTAAGAGTCACAGTAAATAAAATGCTTAATGAGAAATTGTTGTTAAGTGATTTAAAAACATCGTGCATTGCTTAAAAATGATGAAAAGTTAGTACACACTACAAAATAAAACTTACTAGCAAATAAAAAAGAATTATTAAAAATTAAAGAGAATTAGTTAAATGAAGAAATGCTAAATTAAAAAATGCCAAAATCTAAAACCTGAATAAAGTTATTTAAGATTTAGAATAATAATATATGGCTAATATTTACAGCATATGAAGATAATTCTAAACTTTACTAGCATCATATAATCAAGAGAGAGTTAAATTACAAGACATTTAAATTAAAAGCAGGAGATGAAAATGTTGATATATAGATTTTAGATTGAATGAAGTTAAATGAAAAAAAGCATAAATTGAAATTTAAAAGGCTTAAACTGAGATAAGAAATATAATGAGTTTTAAGTAAAATGAATTTGAGGAATACAATAAATTAGGAGTAAAAAATTAAAAAAGTTAAAAGACATTTGAACAGCAATAAATGTGCATAAATAGTTTGTAAATTAGGTTTAGCAGGAATAGAGTTAGTTAATGATTACTTAATAAAAGCATTAAATAAATAGAAAGGCAATCATGAAGAATCCTAAAAACATAATTGTAATAAATGGCAGAACTGAAAATTTGCTTGATTTAGTACAACTAAATTATAAAAAATTAAAGTCATTGTTATAGATGTTAAATATTGAAAAGAATCAGCCTTAATTGAAGTAATTAGCTGCCAATGCAATAACAATGTTAAATTGCATTAATCTTTATTTACCAATTAAAACTTCTAAAACATCGACTTAACTCATTCGGACCTCTCAGACATAAACTTCAACAATTGCAAAAACATCACTCCAATCTAACTTAAGCAAACTTTCGTAGCGCTAAATTCACTAATTGCGACTTCTCTAATGCAAATCTTTCCTCCATAGTCACAGAACCCCATAATTTCATCGGTCACATTAATCATGTCGCTTCCGTAGCCATCTTCACTAATGGCAACACCATAGCATTTGGAATTTATTATGACACGGTGAGACTATGGGACTTCAAGACATTATAGTGTATAAAGGTTCTTTTTGGACATTCCTCTGCTGTTTCAGTTGCTTTCTCAAGTGATGAAAAATATATTCTATTTTATTCACGTGATAAGACTATAAGAATATGGAATACTTAATCTGATTAAAAGAGTGAACTCTAATGGGTCAAACTGATTCTGTGGGTAGTTTGCAAATATCAAGGAACAATAATTGGTTGGTATCAAGTAATGAAAGTATTATATTTTTTGGAAATCCTTACCAAGTGATTATAATTTCCGAAGATGAACATAAGTAGATAGTTGAATGGTGTTTAGAATAATACTAACTAATAATAAGTAAAGTTGAGTTTGAAATTTAATCTTACTTAATTACTTAGGTGGATTGAAATAAGCTTAATATCGAATATAGATTAAGATTTTAAAATTTAGTATGAATGATGTGCTTATGAGTGAGTAGGATAGAGGAAGATACATCAAGCGATTGGTTTAAGATATCATTTAAATTTTTATATTTAAGAATTAATATTTCTCTTTAAGTCTTTTTATTATTGATTATATTATTCTTAATTTCATACATGCTATTACTAAATTAAAAAAGATTTTTATCTTATGATTTTTTAAGTGCAAAATAAATATTTTAGTATTATATTAATTTTATTTTAATATTGTTAAGTTTATTTTCTAAATTTATTTCTAAGTTTTTTCTATCTTAGTTCAAGTTATTTGTTTTTAATTAAAGGGAAAATTTTTAATTTTTAAGTCTATCATTAATAAAAAAAATTAAATTAGTTTCTAGTAGAAATTTTTTTGAATTTAAATGATTATTTAAATAGTTTAAAATTGCATGCTAGTTAAATTAAATATAAACACGTCTAATATTGTGTTTAAGTTCAATATTATTTAAATTTTTTTAAATTTATTAAAATATTTTCGAGAATAAAATTGTTTTTTCTCATTATATATATTATTAAAAAAATTTTCTAGAAAAATTTAGAAGTATTAAACCATGAATTTGCTAAAATAAGTTTATTTTTTCACTCAACGACTAGCACTAGAGGAATTTATTCCGACTGACTAAAAGTCGTGATATCAGATGAAAAAAGTAAAGCAGGAATAAAATTTCAAGAAAAAATCCAAAATATAAAAGAATTTAGAGAAATAAAATGGGAATTAAAAAAATATTTTAATTAAATTTTCGTTTAATTTTTGGTTTTTATTTAAAGAAAAATTTTTGATTTTAAATAAAAATTTGAAAATTTCGAGCGAAATTTAAAAAACTTTGTAATAAATATTTTTTAATTTTTTTAGAATTTTGCTTTGTTTAAAAGATCTATAGAAAAAGGAGATATAATAGTTTAAAAAGCATTTAAATCGTTAAGAATATTTTTCGCTTTAAGTTTTACACTATAGGAAAATATTTGGGTGGTACAAAGTTGGAAAAAATTTTAAGGTTCATATAAAGGTGTTAAAAATTAATTGTTTTAATAGGTTTTAGAAATTGTTTATAAATACATACTAACATCAAAAAGGATTTAAAAATCTCAATATCTAAATATTAACTTTTCAAAAAAGAATAAAACGAGGTATAGTGCTATTTGTCTATTATTTTTTTAGAATAAATTTTAAAGAATTAAAAAAATAATTAAATAAGAATTTAAATTATTATTCCTTAGAACTTTAAATAGATTTTTCGAACATTATACTACCAAAACCAGAGTATGGTTTAGAAGTAATTCCTTAGACTATCTTTCGGAGTATAATAAAAATAAACATGATATAATTATCAGTTAAAGAAAAGTAGCAAGATCTACTTTACAAAATCCTAATTCTATTTTTAATTAACCTTGCTTTATTGACTTGAACTAGTTTCCTTTTTAATATTACATTGAAATAAGGTATTTTAAATTCTATATAAAATTTTACATGGAATCTTAAACAGACTCCGACTCTAACGTCTCATTTCTTTTTAACAAAAAAAAGAACAGTAACCTTAAAAAGCTTTTAGCTTTAGATTAAGGTATAAGAGTTTATTTTATTTCTTGTTCTATTATTTATTTAATAAAAGATTTAATTATTTTGAGGTATTTAATTATTTGATTATTAAGAATAGAAATTGCAGGCAGAGGAGAAATAAATAACTTAATTATTAAATAACAATAGGATGATATTTTATTTAAGTATATGTTAAGAAATATATTTTATTATTAAAGGTATTCAATTTCAAGTCTATTAGTTAAGATTTAAAATTTTACAATCATATGTCCACAAACTTTTAGAAATAAATTTGTGCTTTGCTTATTACAAAACTGAAATTTCTTTTTTAGTATCTTATTTATTTATATTATCCAAATTATCCTTATGAATAGTTAGTAAAAGTTCACTTCTTAGTCTTTTTGTAATGTTTGGTCTTTACTTATGACATATTTTATTATTAATAATATCAAATGGATGTCGGTAGCGGTCATGAGACATTTTAGACAATCTGGTGTAGTGTATATTACATTGCGAGTAATCTCACATTAGATGTCACCACAGAGAAGGGTGGGGAAGAGATAAGCCTAACACTCCTAAAGATTCTTGCTATCATTATAAAAGTTTGACTGATGGGCCTTCTAATTAATGACTTAATAATTTAATCTTATTTAGGCCTTATTCAAGAAGATTTAAGCATTTGATTCGAGGTTCGAGAATAATCTTTAATAAATAGATTCCCCATTTGGAGAAGTTGATATTAATCATTTATTTAATTTTTTTAAAGTTATTGCTTTTAAACAGCTTTGAATCTATTTATTTAACTTTAGATATTTAAATGTTTAAGTAAGTAACTAAATAAAGATATTTAGAACTATCCAATTCTATATATTTTCGACAATTTACAATGATAAATAAATTTCCTTTACTTTACTATTTTTATTCTCAAATATCTTTAAAAGAACATCTAAATAATATACACTATACTTTTTTAACTTTCCTTATCTTAGTACTATTAATTAATAAACGAATATATGAAAAATAAGACAATCCTATTAGTTATAAATAATTACCTCTCTAACTCTTGTAATTTTTTAAAATTTAATATATTTTATTCTTAGAACTTCATAGTAGCTCATATTTCCTAGGTTTAATCTTTTTTCTTCATTTTCTTCCTTGTATCACATTGTTAATCTCTTAAGAATATAGTGAACATTCTATTTTCACCTTAATTTTACTTTATCTCTATATAACCTTAAAAAGAGGAATGTTTAATATTGATATAATCTTTATTAAATAGATGCATTATCTCAAACATGCTAATAAAAAGAAATTCAATAAACTTAATAATTTACCTAAATTTATTTTTTTTATTATCAAAGAGCTAGCAATAATAAACAAATGCAAGGAGTCAAAAGAGGTTTCTACAACACCTCCAAAAAGTTGGAGAGGTAACCTGAATCCAATCTTGGCCAGTCGTCTTTTTCTTAACCTTAACCTTCTTCTTAATCTTAACTACCTGGAATTCAAGTAGGATATGATGAGCGGAAGAATCCTAGAAAGCGACTCACGTAATAAGTTCTACATCGGAGGAAAAGCCAAGGAAGCATATGAAATCTGCTCTGTACCAGGAAGTGTCAGAATTTAATCATTCTGGTCAGATGAGCATGGAGTAGCTCGTCAAAGTGGTGCTGAACTTCAGGAAGAGGTTAGGAAAGTAAGGAAGGATAATGAGAAGCTTATGGAACAACTCAGCCTAGCGGAAGGAATAGAATCCAGACTTATGTCCTAAGAAAGAGAACTAAGGGCTTTCTGAAACATATCCTAAGACTAGATAAACTAATCCTAAAATTAATTTCTGATTTGAGTAACAGACTGGAAAAATTAGAAAAAAAAGTTAAACTAACAAAGGGGAGTTCCAATAGAAATTAGTTCTTCTTCAAAATTAGATTATATGAAGTCTAGTAATTAACATTAGAATTTTTTATAAAACCTAATTTTCTTATTCTTATTGATACGTTCTTGATTGAGGTTAATGAAAATAATTTTTTAAACTTATTTTGCATATTAAATTCAAATAACTATGCAATTATGTTCCAATATTCAAAATATTTAAAATTTTATATCTATTATTATTATGTTAGTTTCAGGAGTGTTACTTGCAATCACTTGTCATACAACTATTTTACTAAAACTTAAAAATTAATCTCTTTGATTTAGACTAAAATATTCCAAAGTATATTTTTTATTATTACTATTGAAACCCAAATCTGAAAAAAAACAATATAAGGAAAATTAAAACTATGAAAAGATAAGTACAAGTTCACTTTTCTTAAAATAAGTCAAATTTTCTTTATTGGATTAAAATTAAAATCAATTGTCAAACTTAAAATCAATAAGCAAGATTAATATTTACAAATAAAGAATGAAAAATGATTATCTTTACTAAAGAATTATGTTGATATAGCAACATCTATTTGATTTTATTCTAGCATGTTGAATTCTGACTTATAATAATTTTACTTTAATTTTGATATTTATAATAATAAAAATACATTAATTTTTTTTTTCCTTTTTAGGGATTTTCAACCCCGTCAGGAGGATATTAGTTCATGCTCCCTGCTGTTAAATATAAAAGTTTGGGTCGCCCAATTTTGAGAGAATGGGAACTCGGGTTTCTCCAGGTTTTCCTTCCTTTTACTTACCTTGGTTCCATCTTGATCCTGTATATTTGGCCATCCGGGTTACAATACATTCTTTTCATTCTTGCTTCTTCTTTTTTCTTCTTTTGCTGCTCTTTTATCCAATATTTTCTTTAGTTCTATTAAAATTTCCAACACTTCTGATAAAGATATCATACGCTTCCACAGCAGAAACATTTCTTTTTTACTTTAAATATTTTCTTGATGGGTTTGCTCTTTTTAGGCTTCGATTTCCTTTTTATAACTCCATTTTTGCTTTGCTCTTTCTTAAATGCTTACAATTTCTCTTTTATTTTTCCGAGTTTGTTATCCAGTTCAGTCTGTTTCTGAAGCCAATTTTAGGATTAGCTATTCTAATTTTGTGATTAGTTTCAAAAGGTGCTTAGCTCTCTTTCCTAGGACATGAGTCTTAACTCTATTCCTTCTGTTAGGTTAAGTTGTTGCATTAGCTTCTCATTGTCCTTCAATAGCTTTTTGACCTCTTCCTGGAGGTTTAGTACAATTTTAATGAGCTGTTCCATGCTCTTCTGACCATAAAGGTTAAACTATAGGACATCCTGGTGCAAAGCAGATTTCGCCTATTTTATAGGCTTCTCCTCCGAAATTGAAGTAAGCACACAAAGTGCTTTCTGCGTCTGTTTCTGTTCTTCATAATTCTATTATATTCCATGTTGCTAAGATTATTAAGAAAGGGTTAAGGTTTGTTTAAGAAGATTGCCCGATATTTGCTTCTGGTTTCCTCTCCTTACTCGAGGTGGTGGTATAGAAACCCTTTTTGAAGCCTTCCATTTTTTAATTATCAATTTTGATATTTATTAAATGACAATTTATTTTCTTCTAGTTTTATTCTTTAATAATAATAATATTTTACTTAAAAGTTTTAACAGGGATTTTATTTTTAATAGGATTTTCAACCTGTTTGAAGCATTGTCTTTTTGGTAAGGAAGACTATCCGAAAAATTATTTTTCGTATGAGATTCCTTAAAAAGCTTTTCTTCATACACTCTTGTTATTTATTTTAATGCTTTTGCTTCCTCCTATTTTTGTATTTTTTAATAGTTTTTTTAAATGCAGCTTGATTGGCATTATCAACATTTCTTCCCACTAATTGTTTTTTGTGCTTTTTTATTTTTTCTATCTTATATTTCTTAATAAAGGTACCTTAATCTTTATTAATCTTTTATTAATCTTGATATTGAGGAGAAGAAAGGGAGGGAAATGGAGGATGCGTAGGAGTGATAAGTTAGATAAGTGTTAAAGGTGAGACATAATCTTGGATATGACGGTAAGTAGTGTGATATAATCAATCTGTTTTAGGAATTGAAAACAGTCTAGATTTAACTTAAAAAATAGACAGAAGAGTAAATTGAAGCCCTAGCTAGAAAAGTGAAAGTTATATTCTCCAACTTGATCACATTAAAATTTTAATGGATCAAGAAAATAATTTTTACCAGAGAAAATCTTAAAGTAGAATGGTTTAGATGTAACATACAGAAGATAAAAAAGTTGAAGCATAAAACGATTTTTAGGTAGAGCAAGAATAAAATGTTATGAACTTGAGATTTTAGCAACAAAGCTGTATTGCAGTTCATTAGTAATTTTCCAAAAAGATAAGCTATAATGTGTAAGTCCTCAAAGAAATTATTTTAGAATCCAATTTTTGCTAAAAAAAGAAACAAAAAGTAAATAGTGAGTCTCAAAAGAATGGATATAGATAAAATCTTACTAAATAGAAAGAAAAAGAAAAAAGTAAAGCTGAAAGCTTGTAAATTTATCCCATTAAACTGGAAAAGCTTATAGTAGTGAAACATTTAAGTAATTACAATAATTTATTTAACTTGTTTTTATTAGTAACTATAACTATTTCAGTATTATATACAGATTTTCATTTTAGAAATATTTTATCCGTTTTAAATATCTTTAAGATATTTAAGTTCTAATAATAAAAACTTAAGAAACAGAAAATAAATCTTTAATATAGGTGTGAATATTAGTGCTTAATGGATATGAGATTGCTTGAATGAAACCATATGAACAAGAAATAAAATTAAACAGTCTATAAAGATGGAACTTCTTGTGTAAACCCTCAATTCTTTGTTTATATAACTTGCTTAAAAATAATTTTCTCTTTATATGCGAATCTTTAAAAGATTAACTTTTAATAGATTTTCTTAATGAGTTTTTCTCTCAATTATAAATAATTAGTTACTAAGAATCCTTATAACCAGAAAAGAGTTTAAATAATTTAATTCAAAACAAGCCAAAATTACTAAAACTTATTGCTTTATCAATTAAACATAGACTGGTATACTAAGCTATATTATAGAACCTCAAGTTATAATAACTCTCTTAGATAATTAAAGATATTAAGCTATATGCAAATATTCTTGACTCAGGTGATAGCCCTTAAAATTACATTTCCATTACTACTTTCTTTTATCTTAGCGAGATTATTCTAGGAATACTTAAGCTTGAATTTTTATTTTAATACAGTTTAATATAAGCTAATGCTATACATAAGCTAGTAATTATCAATTATAAGTTTGGAAGACTTTGAGAAATATAAATATATATAATTAAGTTTTGTTGCTTCATCCTTTCGCTATCAAATAAAAGTTAGAAGAATTAAAACTACTATGAAGAAATAAAAAATTTATCTAATCAGATTACCATTTTCCTTTACTTGGTAAATCGGCTCTTGAACATTCAATTTATATAGTTTTAAATATAAAGTTGAGAAGAAATACCAAAATAATATTTTATAATGTATTTATTCCCTTTTTCAGATTAATAAGTAAGTCTCATATTAAGAATCTGTTACTATATATTTCGAATTCCTATTTCTCATTTCTAGTCCACTTTTTTTAATTTACTCTAGTTCCCTTAATATAACCACATTTTATACTTACTAAAGAACTAAATTATTTCATTTGATAGCTGATAAATAATAGATTTGGATTTACTGTTGAAAAATATTTTAGAAGCTATTTTTTAAAGATAATTTTATACTTTTTACAACTTAAATTTGCTTACCTTTCTTATTCTTAATGTTAGCCTTCTAATTCTACCTAAATTAATCCAATAATATTTTCCCTAGTCCTTATATATCCCCATTCGCCCCCTATTACTCATGATTTATATGCATAAGAGACCGAGATCATAGTCAATAGTCATTTTATTTCTATTCCTTTATCTTTATTTTTCAGTTAGGAGACTAGCGCCTAGATTTCTAGCCAAAGGAATTACATTTCTTAGCTATTTTCATTCTTCTAAATTAAGTATCAGAATATGAATTTTTAAGTTTCTAGACTTTCTAGACCCTAGAATCACTATAGAGTCTAACCTTAAAATTATTTTTTAACATATCTTAGATTTTACTCTAGGCAAATCACGTCTTAAGACCATCGTCGTCATAATATCTTATTTATCAGGAGTAGACTAAAAAACTCTAATTTACTATTAAAAACAAATATAAGAAGCCTGATTATAGCAAAGTATTACATAGGATAATTATTATATTGAAGGTATCAATAAAGCAGACTAATTATCTACTAGCATAGGGAATAAAATGATATATAGCTAATTTTTGAAAAAGGATCTTAAAGTACTTAATCCTCTAGTAATATTAGTTACTTTTCACTAGATACATTAATAAGATAAATGAGTACATGGCAT
The DNA here is from genome assembly GCA_946699065.1 of Loxodes magnus. Lineage (NCBI taxonomy): Eukaryota > Ciliophora > Karyorelictea > Loxodida > Loxodidae > Loxodes > Loxodes magnus. The sequence continues at coordinate 32,293 of CAMPDV010003707.1, forward strand.
AAATAACTATGAGGTAGAATAATTAATTTCTACTATGCTTTTAGCAATTATTATCTCTTTTGATGTCATGAAGATTCTAAAAATATAGTTGTTGATTAGGGAAAACTTTATGTATTTAGCATAAAAATGATGAAGCTTTTTATTCATTAATTAATTTTTTAGAATGTGTGAAACCGTAATTTTGATATATCTAGATATTATCTTATATATCTAATATTATCTTATATTAGTAAATTATTAAATGGATAAGTTACTTTTGTCTTATTAATTTACCATCAACAAATTAATTGTAAACTTGTTTAAGTTCCTAGTAAAATAATTGAAAGCTTCTGTTTTAGGCTAGTTTATCAATGACATTTGTCATAATCGTCAAGTTATCTTACATTTTCTACGAGAACTTCATACTTATGTTGTAAAAGGGTTGACGTGTCGAAGCTTTATATTTGAAGAATCTTCTTAAATAAAGTAAAATTAATATAAACTTTACATGTAGTTAATGATATCTTCTATATAAATCTGCTTATATTATTTTATTTATATCGCTAATAGATTTTTCAAGCTTCACTTTACATATTTTAAGCAAAATGGGAGGTCCACTCATTATCCCTTTGCCAATGAGATGATCCGTAACTACCAAAGATTCCAGACGAACTGAAATCAAAGGCTTGGCGTCTACTCGGGCGTAATATACGCTCACTGGCGCCCATTACATATCGTCACATATTGCTAAAGACATAAATGGATTCAACTCCCAATTTATTTATTCTTGGTAGTATTAAAATACTTCTAAAATCCTTTTATTTTATTAAGGTTTGTCTACTATTATTAAATTTAAAAGTTTAAGTAAAAGTTCTATTCTTCATTACTTCTTTAATAATAATAATAATTCATATGTCTTTACTATATTTTTATATAGCTAATAAAACTGTTTATTTACGTTTTATCATCAGTCCTACTTTACTTATTGTTCATTTTTCTTCAGATATTCAATCTATTTATTTCTATTAAGGGTATTTCTTTCACAAATTGCAGTGCTTTTGTAGATATAGCATCTTTTACTTGTTCTAGAAAATATCTTTTTTGTTACTATATTTCCATGGGGTTCCTTATAAAGGCTTCTACAAGTTCTCTTCTATTAATTGGAGAATTTGAATCTCATTTTACTCAATTTTTCTCGTCTTGCTCTCTCATTATTCAAATCTCATTTTCTAATCCTGTCATTCGTTCATGGACTCCGACTTTAGTTCTTCAGTCTACCATATGGACTTATCATCATCTTCATGCTTTATGTTATCCTGACTAATTACAAATATATCTTCTTTCTATTTGTTTAATTAATCTTCAAACTTTTTTATTTATTAATAAGTTATCATATTAACTGTGTCATTAAATAAGATTCCATTTATTCTATTTAGATATCATCTAGGTAAAAGGTATCAAAGTTTGCTTTGAATTTTCGTACTTTGCCTTATTGTTAATTTTTTATTACATATTTATTTGTTTCAATGATTCAGTTGAAAGGTAACTATTTTCAGTTTTAAATGGACGCGTTTAGAGCTATGGTAACTTTTTTGCTTGGAATTTTATTCTCAGGTCCTACTTATTCTTTGATGGGAGAGAGCTGCTTTATTCTAATTTTAGGATTTTATATTTTTCTTTAGTTTTACCATTTTATCGTGTTTTTATGGTTAAATTTATTAAGAAGAGCAGTTAAAAATTGAAGGGGACATAGTAAGAGAAAATGCTTCTAGTTTCCTTTCCTGGTCAGAGAAGGTGGTAAAAAACCCTTTCTTGAAGTCTGTTATTTTTTATATATTTTTAATTTAAAAAACTAACTTTTTCTTTAACTTCTTAATTACAAGATTAATTTAATTTTTTTCAGTATGATTTGGTTAAAGTTTAACCATCAGAATGATATTTCTAAAATCAGTTGAACTTTCCCTCTCTTTTTCGTTTTTTCGTATAATTTTACGTTTTTTTTGATGGAGATTTATTCTAGTTATATTACTATATTTTAAGAGTTAAATGCTTTATCAAATATTATTCTCACATTAATAATATCTTAAACTTGAGTCATATTAGTTTAGCTCTAATAATCTTAGAACCAAGGTGCAGTTTTTATTTGGAATATATTTCCCTTTAGTTCTTAATTAATCCTCAATAATTATTTTCCTTTTTCCTCTTATTTTTAACTGTTACTAGCGTAATTCTAATTTCGGTATTTATAATAATACATCAGATTCTCATAATTTTAACCTTAATAATTAACTTAGAAAAATTTATAAAATTACTACTCTTTTACTATGTTAGTTGAAGCATCTAAACTCTAAATTAAGTTTAAATTAGTTTATCTATACCTATACCTGCTGTTTTATCTCATTATTATAAATTAGTTTAAAGTAGTTTTCTTAACTGTTGCTTGACTGCAATAAACAAATTTATTAATTCTAGTCTAACAAGCTCTAAATGATTAATTGCTTTCTGATACAATGATAATCATAAACTCTAATCAGAGTTCTGTTTACTTTTCCTTTCATTTCATTTTCATAGCTTAATTCTAGAACATTATTTTTAGATCTTCATATTTTTTAGTCAATTGCTAGATTTATTATTACTTTAGTTATTCTCTATCATTTGCTTTTTAACTATTTATCTATTAATCAGAAATATGTTTAAGTTAAGCTTAAATACTTTTTAAAGTACTGAATTACGATTCCTAGTAGATTTTTTAATTTAATGCTCTTAATTATTTAAATATATCTTTAGTCATTTTAATGTCTTCTGAGATATCTAGCTCTTTAGAAGATTCTATATCTTAATCATACAAATCTTATAAACATTTTAAATCTAAGACGCCAATCTAATTTTTTGTCTATATTAGTACTTCTATTCATATAAAGTATTCTTCAATAATGTTCACGCTTTAGAGCTATACTTAGTTATTTTGAAGGAATATAAAGATATTTATTTATTAGTTACTAGTTACAGTTCCTTAATAAATTTCTTAGCAAGTTCATAATTTCTTTAACTCTCTATAGTTAAATATATTCCTTTAATGTAGTCAAATCCCTGCCTATGCTACTCCTTTTAGATAGCAGCTTCTTAATTTTTGAATAAAGAAAAATGGCTAAAAATAAATTTTTGCGATTTGATTTCTTCCTCCATTTTTGTGCAAGCATATTAGCGTTAAATTAAAAGTTGACTATTATTAGAAAAGGTAAATGGGTAACTATATAAGAAGTATAATCTCTTAAGTATTATTAATATAAAGAGGATATTTATATGTATTGCTATAAGCTTTGCTATTAAAAATTATTGAAGCTTAAATTTAAGCAGATAAATCAATTGCTTGCATGCTTTCTCATTTCTTAGTTTTAATATCAAATAAGAGCTATAAGTTACAATATGATTTTTCAGTCCTTGAAAACTTTTCTTGATTAAAGCTTATTATTAATCGAAAAGCTTATCTGATATATCCTCTAAGAGCTAATCACATCTCTAATTATAGGTATTTTTATATAAAAATGATATTATAACTAATCTTATCTTAATTAACCTAAGCTTTGGTTATTTTTAATATACTATGTAATTATAACTTTACACTAAGATTTACTATTAATATCTACCCTTTTAAGCCTTTCCTAACACTTCTACTTTAATATGTAATTTTATCGTTTTGTCTATAAGATTTTTGAAATTGATATTCTAGAGATCTAGGTAAATTGTTCATCTAATTAAATTCCTAACTAGCTTATACATTTTTTATTAACATAGCTAGTAAGTTTAGAATAGTATAGCCATTGTTATTTCAAAGAATCAGCTAGCAATTTTCATAAGCATAATACCTATTATTATTAGGTAAATCTGCTTAATTTACTATTTATATTTATTACGTTTTATTATATGAAGCACTGAGTTTGGAAACTTATTTATAATAGCAACAATGAGAATTTATGATTACTAAGGAAATATTAAGTTAGATGAAAAAATTGTTTTGGATAGCATTATTGTAATTTATAGTTGACTGATGTAAATTTAAAAGCGATTAAACATTTTTAAGATTGCTTGCTTTTTGATTTATAGTAATTAGATAGGAAGTTAGATCTATGTAATCACACAGTAACCTAATAAACTCTTTTACCTTTTATTTTAGTTAGCATTGGTTATTTTTACTACGAATATTAGAATATTCTGCTATTTAAACTACCAAAATCTTATTAAGTTTAACAAAGATCAGACTTTAAAATAGGGGATTTTAATATGTTTAACTTATATCCTTGATAAAGAGTTTAAAGATACAGTCAACTTGATTTGTCATTAAAGAACAAATGACTCAGAAATTTTAAAGTATTTATTTCTAAATTTTCAATTGTAAGCATTGACTAATTTAATATTCCATTTAAATAAATACTTAGTAGACTAAATTATAAGGATATTTAGCATTTATAAGCTAGCTTTATTATTACTTTATATAAAAGATATAATATTTATTTTATCTTCCCCATGTTTACAGCTTAGACTTGTAATTGTTATATTCTATCATTGCTAATATAACCAATAATTTAACTAGGAATTAAAAATAACACCTATACCAATATTATTTAAATGCCTTCAGATCTATGTATCTAGGAGTAGTATAGGATTTATTCAGTATTGTTTGGATTTCAGCTTTGAAATTTTAGAGAAAGAGATGATATGAATTTTCACCATTTATATGTTAAACTTAAAGTTTATAATAATTAAAGTATTTACTAAGTATCAATTCATTAAAATACTAACCTTAATTTACCCTAATACCAGCTTAATATACTAAGTATACTCATACTATTATTTAATAAATTACTTGGTTATAAAGGGAGAAAATTCTATCCCTTTGTTTATCTAAAATCTCTATCTTGCACCTAACTTTTTGAGTTTCTAAAGCTAAATTTTAAAGAATACTTTAAAAAAATTGTAATAAAATGCTTCCTATTCGTTATATGTTTATATATTAAGTAACAAATCCCTTAAAAAAAAGCTTGAGAAATTAATTTTTAATAAACCGATTCAATAAGTTAAGATCCTTATAACTTGAAATATTATTAGTAGCCTTTGTATTAAGATGAAAGGGGAGAACATTTACTATTCTTAATTATTGCTATATATTAAAAATTTGCAAACCGCAATTATATCGCTTGAAAATTTAAGTGAGTAGCTTAGTTGGTATTACTACTAACAAAGATAATTGTCAAATTATTCAAATTATAACTACTCTCAAATACAATTTTCTTCGGTTCTTAGTAAAATGTAATGATCAATTCTTATATATAAAGAGAAAATAAGATGATAGCATTTTAATGGAATTAAGAAGAGAAAACTCAAGGTAAAAGCAAAATTAATTAAGAACTTTAAGATTCAACATCGATATATTCAATACTCTCTTGCGTTCAGTAACTTTCACTTGATGTATTCCACTGTTTGGTTCCTTAAATGTAAATTTTTACTAATGTAAAATTTATTTTACTTAAAGATCCTTCATTTTCTATGTCCTCTACATGTTATTTATCTCTTTCATTTAATCTTCTGCTAATGAAATTGCTATTCCTAAGCATTAAATGATAGACTGAGTTTTATATCTTTCAGAATTCGTATTATTTTCAGAGGACTGTGTCGAAGCTTCTGATTCTTAAGCACTTATATCTGGAAAGGAGGATTTATTTTTAATAGGAGATTCTTACTCTTCACTTGATTACACGCTTGTTTTTCCTCATTGCTAGATTAAATTAAATAACTTAAAGTTATTTTTAATCTTACTCTCTAATATTTTTTCGTCAAATACTCTATTCTTTCCTTCTTCCCACTTCTATTCTTTTACAGATTGACACATGAATTTATATTCAAAGACTCCTGGTTTGTACAGAAACAATTTTGTAGTCCACAATCCTTCTCCATCATACTACAATCTAACACCTTTCGATATATTCCAGTTTCCAAGAAAGTGTTTATCCCCTACTAGCACTATACTTTCATCAGATTTAGTATAGTAATGTATCTTTAAATTAACTTAGTAATTATTGCTGACAGGCTCTTTAGCCTAACACAAGGCATATTCCATTTGAGCCTAAAACAAATGAGGATTAGATTCTCTCAAATAAGTAACACATCTAAACATCCTTAAACGAGCAGGAGTTTTATTCCTCTAATGCTAGCTTTAATTAATCCAAGTAGACATATTTTATATTTAACAAGCAGTTCCTTCTTAAATAGCTAGCACTTATAATTAAACTATTTTAGTTTAAATAAAGTAAACATATCCATAATACTTAATAAATGTATTCGTTTCCTACTATTTTCAATCTTTATTAAATTGAAATTTAATTATCTAAACTCAATTTATTAGTCTACTCTACTTACAGATTTATTAATAAGCTATCTGTTTAAAACTAAAGGATGATAAAGATGAGTAGAGTAAGGAAGAAGAATTAGAAAACTCATATTGGATAAGAAAGATTTTTAGATAAGATATATGAAGATAATTAGTTTATTAGTAAATGAAATAGATTAAAGGGGAATAAGGTAACTATTAAATTAAAAGATGCTAGCTATATAACTTTAAGAATAATGGATATTGAAATGTAATAAAGTTAGCATTATTTAAAATTGATAGATAGCTATATGAGTATTTTCAATCAAGACTATTATGATGTTGGAAGTCTAGCTAGTAATAAAAAGGAGAAGACAGTTCTATTTGTGACATAAAGAAGAAGTGTATTATGAGAAGAGCAAATCTTGCATAAGATATAAAATAAGGGGTAGTTTGGATGTTAGTCTTTTTAAGCTAGAATGTATTTAAAAATTATTGATTTAAATTTATTAATTAATTTTGGTATAATTTATACTTATAGGCATAAGTCTATCTAATAAATCAAACGAAAACTGTAAAACATAATTTTAGCCTTAGGAATATTAAAGTATATTAAATAAATTCTTAAGACATTTACATGATTTAATAAGTTGAATTAAATAAGAATAAACTAACAATATGTTTTAGCTAGGATACAATGAGAAATGTTGTCAAAAACTATTAATAAATCTAAGTAATTTAATTATCCTAGTAAAGGCTAGAGATTAATATAGCTAAATATAACTGAGATGAGAACTAATGAGCTTTTATACTCATATTTATTTATCCAACTCTAGAATAATATGCATCATGCTCTCTTTAGAGATTAAATATGATATTAATATATAAATAGGTTGCTTTGTTTGATATTAGCTTGATTTTTAATTAATATTCATAATTTAAGGTATTTAAACCCATTTAATAATTAATTTACCTAAAAAATAAATATAAAAGCTAAATCTTTGAAAGTCAGAATGGAAAATAGGTTTTTACTAGAAAAGATTTACTAAAAATGATAATTTCATTTCTAAAAGCTTTCGGAATAATAAACCTTCTAGTTTACTTATGGTTTTTATAAATGCATGATTGAATGATTAAAGTTTTATTGATATATTCTAAAATATTAGAATAATGAGCTAGTATGTTTATTCTATCTAAATTAACTTAAAAACTTAAATAGATATTTATTATTAACCATTTATATTTGTAAACTACTTTCATTAAATCATTCCACTAAATTATGTTTAACGTAATAGTCCTAATTTTTAAGAGTCAATAAGAGCATTTAATCTCATCATAACTCTAGATCTTTTATAATATAGCTTAAACAACTCTTAGCAAGTTAACTAGTTATTTACTTTAACTTCTTAGTAAAAAGTTATAAATTAACATTCAGTCTTTTAGTTCTAAATCATTTAAATGTATTAATAACTTCTAAATGTAATAGCAAAATAAAAGAATAGCAACAAGGAATTTTCTAAGTACTAAGGCTTTCTTTAATTATCCTTAAATTAGGATTTTTTAAGCTAATAAGATCTTAAAAATTTTGACTAGATATCTTCTTATAAATTCAAACTACCTTAATTTTGAAAGTTAAACTTAGAGATATAGTTAATTTATAGGGAAATTGCTTTAAAAGAAAAATGGCAGAGAATTTATTTTATCATAGCAAAATCTTCGAAAAAAGTGGTAGAAAATAGATGTTTCAGATATAATTTGAATATAAAATACTTTTCATATACAGGAAAAAAGGAATAGTATAAAAGAAACTATCTACAAGGGTAAAAATCAAATTCTTCGTTCTTTTTTCTTTCTATATGATATGAATCAGTTCAAACAAAAGTAAGCTTTAAAGTTTTATTTTCATGCTAGCAAATCAAGACATATAATTAAAGTCACACACACATTAGAAAATGTAAATTAATTTAAATAAACTAACTCGTAAAGTTCTACTAGTTATTTAGATCAGGATTTATAATAAAGTAACTTAAAACTACGTATAATAGTACAAAAATCAAGTATCATGAAACTAAAATTCATTTGATGGCGTTAGAAGTACTAACAAATTCATAGGGTATAGAAAACCTAATAATAATAAGTTGCATTTATTAAAGCCTTCACTTTGAAAATTATTTTACAAAGATAAATTTTGTAAGCTATTAAAAAGACAAAATGAAAAAAGGTAATTAATGAAAATTGAAGCAAGAATAAAAAACATTGTATATAAAATTACCTAATATCTCTATATATCAATGATTATTGTTATATTGATAAAAGTCATAAATTAAACATAATTGATCTATCTTAAATCTATCAAATTATTATTAGATACTGTTTAAAAATTAAGGTAAGATACTGTTGATTAAGAGAGGATCTTTAAAATATTTGTTTATGATATATTAAACTTAAATTTGATATATTGCTTATTCATAATTACTCTTTATTAGCCGAAGTTTAAGTAAAGCATGCTTATAAGAGATTTGAAGTTATTGAGATATATAGAGATTATTATTGAAATATTTAGTTACTAGAAGTTAAATTCTTAACTAGTTGTAAAAGTAAAATTAGCTGAGATATAACAGGTTTATTTTTCTAAACTGATAATTTCTACTCTTCACAGATACTTCTCTCAATTCATCTCTAAAAAAATTTCCTTGAGCTATATAGCAGAAGTTGTTGCTTTTTCCTCTTTCCTTTAGAACTGTTTTACTAATTAGTTCCACATATAATGTTACTGTGCTTGCTTAATATATAACAATAAAAGTATTAGATGTTTAGAATTAACACTGCTAAAGCTAAATAAATATTAAAAATGAAGAAGTTTGAAAAAAAAGTTGATAATAGAATCAGGCTCAAGATTTAATAAACAAGCAGAACAGATAATTCTGTTTTTAGCCAATCTAAAGAAAAAAGTAAGTTTAAACAAACAAAAACATTTCTTTTATCTATAGAAGTAGATAAAATAAGCCTTTCTTTTTATATACACTAATACATCTTTCTTTAAATAAAGGCATTTTTAATTTTAACTTAATATAAGGCTTAAAGCCTCTAGAGTCAAATATTCAAACTTAGGATGAAGTTGACTAATTTTTTTCTATTTTCTGTGAATCATTACAGATTTTGATTTTTTAATAGCTGCTTTATTTCTTTCTGATAAGGGTTTAAAATGCTATTTTATTATTATAGCTTTAAAACTCTTAAACTACTATATATAGGATAAGTAATTTTATTTTCGTTATAAACTGGAAAAGTTTTAGATGAGATTCGTTCCATACTGCCTGCTTAGAATCTAAATTTTAAAGTTATCATATCGTCCAATTATTTAAGACAAATCACTAGAGTTTAACTTCATATCTCAAAATTCTAAACTCTTAGGACTTTTAATAACCACAACTTATGATATTCAATTACTTAGAGTATTTATAATCTGCTGAGATGTAAGGAGTTTAGATGTAAGCAATTTAGTTTAAAACTTCGGATTTAGTTCTTTATTCACACAACATTAGACAACTTCACCTGCTTTAAGTTAGTGAATTAGGAAAAAATAGACACACATTCCAAAAGCTCAATTAAAACATATCACTAAAGCATATACTTTAGAAATTCTAAGCATATTTACCTATTTCCTCTATGCTAGAGAATTATAACTGAAATAAGCCTTATAAATGTAATTATTTCAAATTAGATTAGCTTGATAGTAAACTTGAAAGGCTGCTACTTTCAAAAAAATTGCTTTTTGAAATGCTCACATTTATAAATTAATTACTATGGTTTACAGGAAATAAGCAAAAGATTCATTATAGAAAACTCCAGTTATTTTTAAGAGCTATAAAAGATTGATTAATTTGAGTCTAGTTTATAGTTCTAATCTTTGCTGATATTGACTTCTATTGAGCGTAAATTTGGACATAACTAATGAAACATAAAAGCTTTTTTTGGCTCATTTATCACTAACTCTTGAATTTATTCTCCTTTGACTTCTAAATAATCCTTAAGGTAATTAGCATTCATTTTCTTGCACAACAACTTTAATACCTTTAAGTTTAAGCCTAGAAAATAAGAAAGCAAAATTTTTTAGTTGCTTCTAGATATTTTAATTTCCAACTTCAGAATAAAATTTCAAGAAGTTGAAGGCTTGTCATCGACTCTAAAATTTATTGATCTTCATCTTATAAAGAAGATTAATGAAGGACTAGCTTCTTTAGGTTGCAAAAGAATAAAATTCCTGGTAGAACAAATTTTTTATCTTTGTTATAAATATAAAGTACTTCTATCCTATTTAGCTTCTAATTTACCATATTCTAGTGCTACCTGATTAGAAGATATTGATAGAGTTTTTCTTAGATTTAGTTACAAGATTATTAAGACATTAAATGAATATCCACAACAAGCTTTTTAACATCTCAATTAACTAGTTACTTCAGTACTCACAAGAGTTTTTTCTTTATAGAAAGCTTGTTTCCTTAAAAATCTTCATCTTCAGTGAGTCAAACTAAAACTGAAAAAGATTGAAAAACTTTTTATAACTTGCAATGATTTCATATTACTCTAGAATCTAGATACTAGTTTATTAAATAAAAAATATATTGATTTGTAAATATTTATCTCTAAGTTTTTTAAAATACTCCTACATAATGCATATATTCCTTTTAAGAATTTATCTTCTTTAAGTGTTTAAAAGGGATTTTAACCATTTTCCATCTTGAATAATACCATCTGTAAAGAAGTAACTTCCTTCACCTAAATGTTAACCTTCATCTCAGATATCTTCGTATATATCTCCATTTCTATATTTTAATCTACCTTTTTCATGCTTTTAATCGGTAAGTCATGTTCCATTATAAGCATTTCCACATACATATTAAAGAGTTCATTATTCTTCCTTGTAGTTGTTCACTCCTTGTCCTTCATATTTTGATCCATTTTTATAAGTAAGTATTTCAATACCATTATATTTATCTAATGTCCATTCTTCTTCATATTTACTTCCATTTTTTAGATAATAAATTCCTTTTCCTAATCTTCTATCCTTTTTTCAAAGTCCCTTATATCTATCACCATAATCATTTTTAATATTCCATATTCAGATTAATAATCATCTTCTTATTCTCCTTCGTATAATCCTATGTAATATTAAAAGTCCCCATTTCCCTATTATTTTCCTTTTACTCGTTACCCTTCATATTTTTTACCTCACTTTTAAGTTAAAACTCCATATCTATGGCCTTAATCATTTAATCATTCTCCTTAATAAAATTTTTCGCCGGGGTATTTTTAAGTACCTTTGCCATTTCTATTTCCTTATATTAAAAATCTTCATATTTGTTTCCTTCCTAATCTTTAAATATTCCATATCCATGTTATTTATCATTTTCCTATTCTCCTTATTATGTACTTTAATCTTTTAAATAAAGAAAATATTTCCCCTATCTAAGACCTTATGATCATTATCCATCGTATTTATCTCCCTTAGAATAAAGAAAAATTCCATAATTATTTTTTATCCTTTAGTCATTCACCCTAATGTATTTATCCGTTGACATAATGAATAGAACTCTCATCAGTCTTTATTCTATTATCCTTTATGTTAAACTCCATTTTATCACTCTAAAATTCCGCGTCCATGTTTTTTATCTTTGATTCACTCTCCTTCATACTTGCTTCTGTCTTCTAAATAAATAATCTCTTTACCTTTTTTTATATAATTTACTCAAATTCCTTCAAATCATTCTCCATTTTTTCTCTTATAAGATCCATATCCATGATATTTATCTTTACTTCGTTCTCCTTCATATTTACTTCCATCATTGTGATAAAAGATTCTTACCTTCTTTCATTCCATTTATTCATTTGCCCATAAATTTATCGTCATTAGGATAAGTAAAAACGCCATTTCCTTTTAAAAAATTTTCTTTAAACCATTCACCTGCAAAATCTTCAATATTTGAGAATCGATATGTCCCATTTCCTTATTTAGCTCCTCATGAGTTCATTTTCCTTCTTATCTGTCTCCATTTTTGTATTTAAAGAGCCTATAACCGTTTCTTTCGCCTTTGCTTCATTCTCCATCATAAAGACTGCCATCTGAATATGATTGAATTCCTTGTTCTTACTATGCTCCGTTTGTTCAATATCCTTCTTATCTATCTCCCCTATTATTTTTTAACTTTCCATAACCTTGATAAACATCTTAACTTAATTCTCCTTCATAAGCCCTACCATTTGTATAATAAAAAATGATTCTCCCTTCTTAAAGCCATTATTTATCTACCCTTCATATTTATCGCCATTTTAATAGTAGAAGATACCACTTCCATTTAAGGAAACATCTTTGATACATTCTTCACTAAATATCTCTCTATTTTTGAAAATAAATTTCCTTTTCCTTTTTTTCATTCCCTTTTCTCATTGGCCTTTAAATTTATCTTCATTTTGATAATAGAATATCCCTCAACCTTAAAAAGATATAACTTTTTAAAAATTCACCTTCAAACATGTCTCCACTTGCGTATTAAATATTTCCTAATCCTTATTTGAATCCTTTTAATAAATTTCCTTTATATTTATGACCATTAGAAAATTTGCAAACTCTTTTTTTCTTAAAAGGCAGGCTTTGTGATAATTCTCCTTTATATATTTCTATGCTTAAGCATTTAAAAATTCCTACTTCCTCTTTAACTCCATTATATCATTTTCCTTAAAATTTATCTCAATTTATCATTTAAAAATTTCTTATCCATACTATTTATCATATTTTAATTCACCATCGCACCCATTTCCATCAGCGTAAAAAAGAGTTAATTTCTTTCTCAAGCCTTTACTTCAGTATATACCTACTTCCATTCTAATATTTTAATACTCCATAGCCTTAATATTTATCTTTACTTCATTCTCCTTCAAACACTTCCATCAGCATAAAAAAGTATTAATTTTCCTCATATTTTACAGCACTTGCCTTGTATTTATCTCCAATTTCATACTAAATAACTTTTTCTTCAGTCTATTTAGCTTTTTGTTTACACATTTTATCTATTTAAAATAATTCCTTTAAAACAACACTTTATTTAATTTATTAATTAACTTTTATAGATGGTAATCATCCTCTATTAAGATAGAGGCTAAGCAATGTTCTATTTCTATATATAACTATTTATATCTAAGAATTTTCCTTAACTTTAGAGTTTTCTATCAATACATTCTAATTAATCTATTTAGATTTATAATTAAATTTTTAAATATAACTATTTCTATATTTAAGGCTTACAACTAGTCTAATGTTTACTTACCCTTTAAGATAAGAACTAGTTAGTATATATTAAGATCCCTACCTTTATTATTTGCTATTATTTAGCTTTAAAACTTAATAATATCATATATCACTAGCTTTTAGTTATTCTCTCTTAAAGATTATGTTAATTACCCTTAAAATATATATAGTAACTTAGGGTTTTGAGATATAAGGCTACTACATAATAATCAGTTATTTTTATTATTGCTTGCAGTTTTTCTTAATAAATTAATAGCTTTTAGACAGAAATTATTCAGAGAGAAATAAGAGGTTAAAGGATAATACTTCTAATATATTGCTAGCTAAAACTGATTGAGCTTATAGTCAAATATTCCTTAAGTTTAGATTACTAAAAATATGATTTATTCAGAACTATCTTTACTAGATTCTAGCATTATTATCTAGATTTTTTAATATTTAGACAAATTAAGAATAACTTCTCTATCAAATTTCTTAGTTAGAGCCTGGTTTTTGTATAAATATCTCATAGATATGAACTAATAAACATTAACTAAGCTTATTATTTAATTAATGATAAATGAGTATAACTAACTAGAAGCAATATAATAATACTAAACTAGGACAAACAAGCTGTAATACTTAATCTTCTATTCTTTAATATTATAATGCTTTAATCTTCTTTAGAAAATTAGCTTTTATTTAAAGCTTATAATGAGAGTCATAAGTTAATAAGAACTAACCTTAAATAATAAAAACTTACAATTAGGTGTTTAAACCTCTAATCGGATGTATCCTTATTTCTTATCTTTTAACTCTAATATTTAAAATAATGATAGAAGCTAAGTTAGGAAAATAGCCTAAGCAGATTTAACTTAATTAAATAATTTTAAAGTGTATATTAGCTTAATTTATATAGCTTAAAACTAACCTTTTAGCTTATATTTAAAATGAGATTATAGATACTTAAAAATAGGTATAACTAAACAGCTAAATTAAATTAGGAGGTTTACTTTAATTACCATTTTATTAGATCTTTATAGATAAGTATAATTACACTAGAATTTTGCTTTATAAGTAAAGACTTTAATTGCAAACTAAATTTTTATATAAAGGAAGTGTATTTTTTATTTATACTTAGTTTAAAAAAGCTAAGCAAGATACTTATCTAACTTGTTTTATCTGTAAAAATAGACTAGTTAGTCTTTTTTTGATTCTAAGGAGTTAAGTTATTATATTTCCTTAAACATTTTTTTATTTTTTTTCCTTCAGATATCTTAAATTAATTTTGCATGAAAATGAGCAAACCTAAAATTAAATTTTAGATAGTTATAATTAGAAAATTTAGCTAATACTATACAAAGCTTCTAAAGCTATTTGTTAAAATATTAAGAATAAATTATTTAAAGATATAATTACTATGAATCTATTTACTTCACAGTGAAATAACTTCTACTAATTTAAATCTCTTTCTAGCTACTAACTTACTTTCTTATAGATTTTTAAAATAAC
>CAMPDV010003708.1:2500-5000 GCA_946699065.1 Loxodes magnus
TAGTTACTATTAAGTACTACTCGGTAATACTAGGTACTAAGGGGTAATATTAGGTGCATCTTCTCGTATAACTAGGTACTATTAGGTACAACAAGGTACTACTAGGTACGACTAGGTACGACTAGGTACGACTAGGTACGACTAGATACGACTAGGTACTTACTACTAGGTACTATTAGGTACTATTAGGTACTTATAGGTACTATTTCTCGTTACAACTAGGTACTTATGGTACTATTAGGTACATCTTCTCGTATAACTAGGCACAACAAGGTACTACTAGGTACGAATAGGTACGAATAGGTACAACTAGGTACTAAGGGGTACTATTAGGTACATCTTCTCGTATGAATAGGTACAACAAGGTACTACTAGGTACGAATATGTACGACTAAGTACTATTAGGTAATATTTCTCGTAACAACTAGGTACTAAGAGATACTATTAGGTACTAGTGCTCGGTACAACTAGGTACGACTAGGTTCTACTAAGTACTACAAGGTACTTTTAGGTACTACTTCTCGTTATAACTAGGTACTATTAGGTACGACTGGGTATTATTTCTCGGTAAAACTAGGTACGACTAGGTTCTACTAGGTACTACTACTCGGTACGACTAGGTACTTATAGGTACTATTTTTCGTTATAACTACGTACTTATGGTACTAATAGGTACTATTTCTCGTTTTAACTAGGTACCTATGGTACTTTTAGATACTACTACTCGATACGACTAGGTACTAATAGGTACTATTTCTCGTTACAACTAGGTACTTTTAGGTACTACTTGGTACTACTTCTCGTTATAACTAGTTACTAATACGTACTATTTCTCGTTATAACTAGATACTATTAGGTACGAATAGGTACGACTAGGTACTATTAGGTACTAATAGGTACTGTTTCTCGTTATGACTAGGTAGTAATGAGTACTTTTTCTCGTTATAACAAGGTACTATTAGGTACGACAAAGTACGACTAGGTTCTACTAGGTACGACTAGGTTCTACAGGTACTATTTCTCGTTATAACTAGGTACTAATAGACACTACAACGTACTACTAGGTACAACTTCTCGGTACGACTAGGTTCTACTAGGTACAACTTCTCGGTACGACTAGGTATGACTAGGTTCTACTAAGTACTACAACTCGGTACGACTGGGTACTATTTCTCGTTATAACTAGGTACTAATAGGTACGACTAGGTACTACTACTCGTTACAACTAGGTACTTATAGGTACTATTTCTCGTTATGATTAGGTACTTATGGTACTTTTAGGTACTACTTCTCGTTACAAGTAGGTACTAAGAAATACTATATGGTACAACTTCTCGTATAACTAGTTACTTATGGTACAACTTCTCGATACAACTAGGTACGAATAGGTTCTACTAGGTACTATATGGAACTATTAGGTACTATATTGTACTATTTTGTACTACTAGTTATTTAAGTGAGTAATGCCCCAGCAGAGAGATAAAGAAGAGATAGATCGAGTGACCATGGAAGAGTCTCAGCAGATCGTAAGGCAAGCTTACTCTCATGCGTACAACCCCAGGTCAATACTTAGTGGTCTACAAAGGATCTATCCTATCTACTTGTATGTGATGAGCCGTCCTTATTCTGTTAACAGACATGGGGAGGGCTTGGGGATATAAAAAGTATTGTTTTCATAAGTAGATAGAAGGCGTCGCTCCCAGATTAGATTCTGACTTAGAGGCGTTCAGTCATAATCTATGCAGATGGTAGCGTAGCCACACGGGCTGCTCAACCAATGGCGATACCAGAGATCTGGACCAACGGTTCCTCTCGTACTGAGTTGGACTACTGTGGCGACGCAGTGATCAGTAGGGTAAAACTAACCTGTCTCACGACGGTCTAAACCCAGCTCACGTTCCCTTTTGACGGGTGAACAATCCGACACTTGGTGAATTCTGCTTCACAATGATAGGAAGAGCCGACATCGAAGAATCAAAAAGCAACGTCGCTATGAACGCTTGGCTGCCACAAGCCAGTTATCCCTGTGGTAATTTTTCTGACACCTCTGGCTTAAAACTCGTAAAAGGCAAAGGATCGATAGGCCATGGTTTCCCAGTTCATCCTGACACTGAGAGGTTGAATGAAGCCAGCTTTTCCCCTTTTGGTCTGTGAGCGGTTTCTGTCCGCTCTGAGCTGGCCGTAGGACACCTGTGTTATCTTTTAACAGATGTGCCGCCCCAGCCAAACTCCCCACCTGGCGGTTTCTCCCACCCAGTTACATTGCTAGAAAGTTACTGCATGACAGGATAAGTAAAGCGACATTAAGAGTAGTGGTATTTCAAGATCGCGGCCTCCCACTTATTCTACGCCTCCTACGCCGCTCTACGCGCCAGACTAGAGTCAAACTCAACAGGGTCTTCTTTCCCCGCTGATCATGCCAAGCCCGTTCCCTTGGCTGTGGCTTCGCTAGGTAGTAGATAGGGACAGTAGGAATCTCGTTAATCCATTCATGCACGTC
>CAMPDV010003708.1:10000-12500 GCA_946699065.1 Loxodes magnus
CTAGGTACGAATAGGTACGAATAGGTACAACTAGGTACTAAGGGGTACTATTAGGTACATCTTCTCGTATGAATAGGTACAACAAGGTACTACTAGGTACGAATATGTACGACTAAGTACTATTAGGTAATATTTCTCGTAACAACTAGGTACTAAGAGATACTATTAGGTACTAGTGCTCGGTACAACTAGGTACGACTAGGTTCTACTAAGTACTACAAGGTACTTTTAGGTACTACTTCTCGTTATAACTAGGTACTATTAGGTACGACTGGGTATTATTTCTCGGTAAAACTAGGTACGACTAGGTTCTACTAGGTACTACTACTCGGTACGACTAGGTACTTATAGGTACTATTTTTCGTTATAACTACGTACTTATGGTACTAATAGGTACTATTTCTCGTTTTAACTAGGTACCTATGGTACTTTTAGATACTACTACTCGATACGACTAGGTACTAATAGGTACTATTTCTCGTTACAACTAGGTACTTTTAGGTACTACTTGGTACTACTTCTCGTTATAACTAGTTACTAATACGTACTATTTCTCGTTATAACTAGATACTATTAGGTACGAATAGGTACGACTAGGTACTATTAGGTACTAATAGGTACTGTTTCTCGTTATGACTAGGTAGTAATGAGTACTTTTTCTCGTTATAACAAGGTACTATTAGGTACGACAAAGTACGACTAGGTTCTACTAGGTACGACTAGGTTCTACAGGTACTATTTCTCGTTATAACTAGGTACTAATAGACACTACAACGTACTACTAGGTACAACTTCTCGGTACGACTAGGTTCTACTAGGTACAACTTCTCGGTACGACTAGGTATGACTAGGTTCTACTAAGTACTACAACTCGGTACGACTGGGTACTATTTCTCGTTATAACTAGGTACTAATAGGTACGACTAGGTACTACTACTCGTTACAACTAGGTACTTATAGGTACTATTTCTCGTTATGATTAGGTACTTATGGTACTTTTAGGTACTACTTCTCGTTACAAGTAGGTACTAAGAAATACTATATGGTACAACTTCTCGTATAACTAGTTACTTATGGTACAACTTCTCGATACAACTAGGTACGAATAGGTTCTACTAGGTACTATATGGAACTATTAGGTACTATATTGTACTATTTTGTACTACTAGTTATTTAAGTGAGTAATGCCCCAGCAGAGAGATAAAGAAGAGATAGATCGAGTGACCATGGAAGAGTCTCAGCAGATCGTAAGGCAAGCTTACTCTCATGCGTACAACCCCAGGTCAATACTTAGTGGTCTACAAAGGATCTATCCTATCTACTTGTATGTGATGAGCCGTCCTTATTCTGTTAACAGACATGGGGAGGGCTTGGGGATATAAAAAGTATTGTTTTCATAAGTAGATAGAAGGCGTCGCTCCCAGATTAGATTCTGACTTAGAGGCGTTCAGTCATAATCTATGCAGATGGTAGCGTAGCCACACGGGCTGCTCAACCAATGGCGATACCAGAGATCTGGACCAACGGTTCCTCTCGTACTGAGTTGGACTACTGTGGCGACGCAGTGATCAGTAGGGTAAAACTAACCTGTCTCACGACGGTCTAAACCCAGCTCACGTTCCCTTTTGACGGGTGAACAATCCGACACTTGGTGAATTCTGCTTCACAATGATAGGAAGAGCCGACATCGAAGAATCAAAAAGCAACGTCGCTATGAACGCTTGGCTGCCACAAGCCAGTTATCCCTGTGGTAATTTTTCTGACACCTCTGGCTTAAAACTCGTAAAAGGCAAAGGATCGATAGGCCATGGTTTCCCAGTTCATCCTGACACTGAGAGGTTGAATGAAGCCAGCTTTTCCCCTTTTGGTCTGTGAGCGGTTTCTGTCCGCTCTGAGCTGGCCGTAGGACACCTGTGTTATCTTTTAACAGATGTGCCGCCCCAGCCAAACTCCCCACCTGGCGGTTTCTCCCACCCAGTTACATTGCTAGAAAGTTACTGCATGACAGGATAAGTAAAGCGACATTAAGAGTAGTGGTATTTCAAGATCGCGGCCTCCCACTTATTCTACGCCTCCTACGCCGCTCTACGCGCCAGACTAGAGTCAAACTCAACAGGGTCTTCTTTCCCCGCTGATCATGCCAAGCCCGTTCCCTTGGCTGTGGCTTCGCTAGGTAGTAGATAGGGACAGTAGGAATCTCGTTAATCCATTCATGCACGTCACTAATTAGATGACGAGGCATTTGGCTACCTTAAGAGAGTCATAGTTACTCCCGCCGTTTACCCGCGCTTCGTTGAATCTCATCACCTTGACATTCAGAGCACTGGGCAGAAATCACATTGTGTTAACATATCACCTTCACAATGCTTTGTTTTAATTAAACAGTCGGATTCCTCCTGCCGCTCCAGTTCTGAGGTGGCCATTCGCCGCAGGGCCGACCACCTTCGGTCATGGCGACAAAACTCCCACTTCCGTGAAAATTAAGTCACACAATCCCTCC
>CAMPDV010003708.1:17500-20000 GCA_946699065.1 Loxodes magnus
TATTTCTCGGTAAAACTAGGTACGACTAGGTTCTACTAGGTACTACTACTCGGTACGACTAGGTACTTATAGGTACTATTTTTCGTTATAACTACGTACTTATGGTACTAATAGGTACTATTTCTCGTTTTAACTAGGTACCTATGGTACTTTTAGATACTACTACTCGATACGACTAGGTACTAATAGGTACTATTTCTCGTTACAACTAGGTACTTTTAGGTACTACTTGGTACTACTTCTCGTTATAACTAGTTACTAATACGTACTATTTCTCGTTATAACTAGATACTATTAGGTACGAATAGGTACGACTAGGTACTATTAGGTACTAATAGGTACTGTTTCTCGTTATGACTAGGTAGTAATGAGTACTTTTTCTCGTTATAACAAGGTACTATTAGGTACGACAAAGTACGACTAGGTTCTACTAGGTACGACTAGGTTCTACAGGTACTATTTCTCGTTATAACTAGGTACTAATAGACACTACAACGTACTACTAGGTACAACTTCTCGGTACGACTAGGTTCTACTAGGTACAACTTCTCGGTACGACTAGGTATGACTAGGTTCTACTAAGTACTACAACTCGGTACGACTGGGTACTATTTCTCGTTATAACTAGGTACTAATAGGTACGACTAGGTACTACTACTCGTTACAACTAGGTACTTATAGGTACTATTTCTCGTTATGATTAGGTACTTATGGTACTTTTAGGTACTACTTCTCGTTACAAGTAGGTACTAAGAAATACTATATGGTACAACTTCTCGTATAACTAGTTACTTATGGTACAACTTCTCGATACAACTAGGTACGAATAGGTTCTACTAGGTACTATATGGAACTATTAGGTACTATATTGTACTATTTTGTACTACTAGTTATTTAAGTGAGTAATGCCCCAGCAGAGAGATAAAGAAGAGATAGATCGAGTGACCATGGAAGAGTCTCAGCAGATCGTAAGGCAAGCTTACTCTCATGCGTACAACCCCAGGTCAATACTTAGTGGTCTACAAAGGATCTATCCTATCTACTTGTATGTGATGAGCCGTCCTTATTCTGTTAACAGACATGGGGAGGGCTTGGGGATATAAAAAGTATTGTTTTCATAAGTAGATAGAAGGCGTCGCTCCCAGATTAGATTCTGACTTAGAGGCGTTCAGTCATAATCTATGCAGATGGTAGCGTAGCCACACGGGCTGCTCAACCAATGGCGATACCAGAGATCTGGACCAACGGTTCCTCTCGTACTGAGTTGGACTACTGTGGCGACGCAGTGATCAGTAGGGTAAAACTAACCTGTCTCACGACGGTCTAAACCCAGCTCACGTTCCCTTTTGACGGGTGAACAATCCGACACTTGGTGAATTCTGCTTCACAATGATAGGAAGAGCCGACATCGAAGAATCAAAAAGCAACGTCGCTATGAACGCTTGGCTGCCACAAGCCAGTTATCCCTGTGGTAATTTTTCTGACACCTCTGGCTTAAAACTCGTAAAAGGCAAAGGATCGATAGGCCATGGTTTCCCAGTTCATCCTGACACTGAGAGGTTGAATGAAGCCAGCTTTTCCCCTTTTGGTCTGTGAGCGGTTTCTGTCCGCTCTGAGCTGGCCGTAGGACACCTGTGTTATCTTTTAACAGATGTGCCGCCCCAGCCAAACTCCCCACCTGGCGGTTTCTCCCACCCAGTTACATTGCTAGAAAGTTACTGCATGACAGGATAAGTAAAGCGACATTAAGAGTAGTGGTATTTCAAGATCGCGGCCTCCCACTTATTCTACGCCTCCTACGCCGCTCTACGCGCCAGACTAGAGTCAAACTCAACAGGGTCTTCTTTCCCCGCTGATCATGCCAAGCCCGTTCCCTTGGCTGTGGCTTCGCTAGGTAGTAGATAGGGACAGTAGGAATCTCGTTAATCCATTCATGCACGTCACTAATTAGATGACGAGGCATTTGGCTACCTTAAGAGAGTCATAGTTACTCCCGCCGTTTACCCGCGCTTCGTTGAATCTCATCACCTTGACATTCAGAGCACTGGGCAGAAATCACATTGTGTTAACATATCACCTTCACAATGCTTTGTTTTAATTAAACAGTCGGATTCCTCCTGCCGCTCCAGTTCTGAGGTGGCCATTCGCCGCAGGGCCGACCACCTTCGGTCATGGCGACAAAACTCCCACTTCCGTGAAAATTAAGTCACACAATCCCTCCAGTGGAGACTTCTGCCTGGCCCTCAGAGCCAATCTTTCTCCCGAAGTTACAGATCTAATTTGCCGACTTCCCTTACCTACATTGTCCTATTGACTAGAGGCTGCTAACCTTGGAGACCTGCTGCGGTATAGGTACGAATACTCCTACATATTACATGCCGCAAGTTTCATGGATCGTAGTTGGTGCTCCAGACAACACATACAGTGTGCTGCTCTTCCATACATCACGCCTCTCTCGCCGTAATGGATCCAGGCGCACATGTATGTTAGACAGAAAAGA
>CAMPDV010003708.1:25000-27500 GCA_946699065.1 Loxodes magnus
TCCTATCTACTTGTATGTGATGAGCCGTCCTTATTCTGTTAACAGACATGGGGAGGGCTTGGGGATATAAAAAGTATTGTTTTCATAAGTAGATAGAAGGCGTCGCTCCCAGATTAGATTCTGACTTAGAGGCGTTCAGTCATAATCTATGCAGATGGTAGCGTAGCCACACGGGCTGCTCAACCAATGGCGATACCAGAGATCTGGACCAACGGTTCCTCTCGTACTGAGTTGGACTACTGTGGCGACGCAGTGATCAGTAGGGTAAAACTAACCTGTCTCACGACGGTCTAAACCCAGCTCACGTTCCCTTTTGACGGGTGAACAATCCGACACTTGGTGAATTCTGCTTCACAATGATAGGAAGAGCCGACATCGAAGAATCAAAAAGCAACGTCGCTATGAACGCTTGGCTGCCACAAGCCAGTTATCCCTGTGGTAATTTTTCTGACACCTCTGGCTTAAAACTCGTAAAAGGCAAAGGATCGATAGGCCATGGTTTCCCAGTTCATCCTGACACTGAGAGGTTGAATGAAGCCAGCTTTTCCCCTTTTGGTCTGTGAGCGGTTTCTGTCCGCTCTGAGCTGGCCGTAGGACACCTGTGTTATCTTTTAACAGATGTGCCGCCCCAGCCAAACTCCCCACCTGGCGGTTTCTCCCACCCAGTTACATTGCTAGAAAGTTACTGCATGACAGGATAAGTAAAGCGACATTAAGAGTAGTGGTATTTCAAGATCGCGGCCTCCCACTTATTCTACGCCTCCTACGCCGCTCTACGCGCCAGACTAGAGTCAAACTCAACAGGGTCTTCTTTCCCCGCTGATCATGCCAAGCCCGTTCCCTTGGCTGTGGCTTCGCTAGGTAGTAGATAGGGACAGTAGGAATCTCGTTAATCCATTCATGCACGTCACTAATTAGATGACGAGGCATTTGGCTACCTTAAGAGAGTCATAGTTACTCCCGCCGTTTACCCGCGCTTCGTTGAATCTCATCACCTTGACATTCAGAGCACTGGGCAGAAATCACATTGTGTTAACATATCACCTTCACAATGCTTTGTTTTAATTAAACAGTCGGATTCCTCCTGCCGCTCCAGTTCTGAGGTGGCCATTCGCCGCAGGGCCGACCACCTTCGGTCATGGCGACAAAACTCCCACTTCCGTGAAAATTAAGTCACACAATCCCTCCAGTGGAGACTTCTGCCTGGCCCTCAGAGCCAATCTTTCTCCCGAAGTTACAGATCTAATTTGCCGACTTCCCTTACCTACATTGTCCTATTGACTAGAGGCTGCTAACCTTGGAGACCTGCTGCGGTATAGGTACGAATACTCCTACATATTACATGCCGCAAGTTTCATGGATCGTAGTTGGTGCTCCAGACAACACATACAGTGTGCTGCTCTTCCATACATCACGCCTCTCTCGCCGTAATGGATCCAGGCGCACATGTATGTTAGACAGAAAAGACAACTCTCCCCAGGACCAACCCCGACATATTGCGGCATATTGTGTCACCACTATGTAGTAAGTACCTATGGAATATTAACCATATTCCCTTTCCCTCGTAAGGTTAGGATCGGGTGACTCATGATCCAGTGCGGTTCTCATGAAAACCTTCTCCACTTCAGTCTTCCAAGTTGGCATTGGAATACTTGCTACTACCACCAAGATCTGCACTAATACCTGCTCCATAACTCTTCACAGAATTACTTCCATGCAGATACTACGCCCTCCTACACCAGAGGGCAGAGTATGGGCACCCGCCTTTCGCGACTTCCATTTTCAGGGCTAGTCCATTCGGTAGGTGAGTTGTTACACACTCCTTAGCGGGTTCCGACTTCCATGGCCACCGTCCTACTGTCTAAATGGACTAACGCCTTTACTTGCAGACGGGTTCTGTCGCCTTAACTCCGCTTCAGGTTGGGCCCTCATCGCCAGTCCTGCTTACCAGGATTGGCCCACTAGGGACATTTATGTCATGTCACGTTCATTTATGAAACGTTACTGCACCCATTTAAAGTTTGATAATAGGAGGAAGGAGTGACTCCTCCCGAACCTCTATTCATTGGCTTTACCGGATGCCACTAAAAGTCCCAGCTATCCTGAGGGAAACTTCGGAGGGAACCAGCTACTAGATGGTTCGATGAGTCTTTCGCCCCTATACTCAGGTCCACAGAGCGATTTGCACGTCAGCACCTACACGAACCTCCACCAGAGTTTCCCCTGGCTTCGTCCTGCCCAAGCATAGCTCACCATCTTTCGGGTCCCAGCCATTTCGCTTACTCCGCTTACGGGCCTCTACTGATGGTAGAGATCACTTTCATTTCGCCTACACATTTTCATGCACAGACTCGCGATATAGCTAGACTCCTTGGTCCGTGTTTCAAGACGGGACGGTCCGTCCACTATATCCTTGCAATACTTCTTTTCAAAGCTTTGCTCAGATTTATTGTAGACGCACAGCTTCCTCCCCAACTATTTCAGGTCTTTTAACTCTCTT
>CAMPDV010003708.1:37500-40000 GCA_946699065.1 Loxodes magnus
AGGTACAACAAGGTACTACTAGGTACGACTAGGTACGACTAGGTACGACTAGGTACGACTAGATACGACTAGGTACTTACTACTAGGTACTACTAGGTACTACTACTCGATACGACTAGGTTCTACTAGGTACTAATACTCGGTACAACTAGGTACTTATAGGTACTTCTTTTCGTTATAACTAGGTACTATTAGGTACTACTTCTCGTTATAACTAGGTACTAATAAGTACTATTTCAAGGTACGACTGGGTTCTACTAGGTACTAATACTCGGTACAACTAGGTACTTATATGTACTATTTCTCGTTATAACTAGGTACTAATAGGTACTATTTCTCGTTATAACTAGGTACTATTAGGTACTACTTCTCGTTATAACTAGGTACTAATAGGTACTATTTCTCGTTACAACTAGGTACTACTAGGTACGACTAGGTACGACTATGTACGACTAGGTACTATTAGGTACTACTACTCGATACGACTAGGTTCTACTAGGTACTATTTCTCGTTATAACTAGGTACTATTAGGTACTAATAGCTACTATTCCTCGTTATAACTACGTACTTATGGTACTTTTAGGTACTAATACTCGGTACGAATAGGTACTAATAGGTACTATTTCTCGTTATAACTAGGTACTAATAGGTACTAATAGGTACAACTAGGTACGACTAGGTACGACTTCTCGGTACGAATAAGTTCTACTAGGTACTATTTCTCGTTATAACTAGGTACTATTAGGTACTACTTCTCGTTATAACTAGGTACTATTAGGTACTACTTCTCGTTATAACTAGGTACTAATAGGTACTATTTCTCGTTACAACTAGGTACTACTAGGTACGACTAGGTACGACTATGTACGACTAAGTACTATTAGGTACTACTACTCGATACGACTAGGTTCTACTAGGTACTATTTCTCGTTATAACTAGGTACTATTAGGTACTAATAGCTACTATTCCTCGTTATAACTACGTACTTATGGTACTTTTAGGTACTAATACTAGGTACGAATAGGTACTAATAAGTACTATTTCTCGTTATAACTAGGTACTAATAGGTACAACTAGGTACGACTAGGTACAACTTCTCGGTACGAATAAGTTCTACTAGGTACTATTTCTCGTTATGACTACGTACTTATGGTACTTTTAGGTACTACTTCTCGTTACAAGTAGGTACTAAGAGATACTATTAGGTACAACTTCTCGTATAACTAGGTACTATATGGTACTTTTTCTCGTATAACTAGGTACTAATAGGTACTACTTCTCATTATAACTAGATACTATTTTGTAATATATTGTACTATTTTGTACTACTAGTTATTTAAGTGAGTAATGCCCCAGCAGAGAGATAAAGAAGAGATAGATCGAGTGACCATGGAAGAGTCTCAGCAGATCGTAAGGCAAGCTTACTCTCATGCGTACAACCCCAGGTCAATACTTAGTGGTCTACAAAGGATCTATCCTATCTACTTGTATGTGATGAGCCGTCCTTATTCTGTTAACAGACATGGGGAGGGCTTGGGGATATAAAAAGTATTGTTTTTCATAAGTAGATAGAAGGCGTCGCTCCCAGATTAGATTCTGACTTAGAGGCGTTCAGTCATAATCTATGCAGATGGTAGCGTAGCCACACGGGCTGCTCAACCAATGGCGATACCAGAGATCTGGACCAACGGTTCCTCTCGTACTGAGTTGGACTACTGTGGCGACGCAGTGATCAGTAGGGTAAAACTAACCTGTCTCACGACGGTCTAAACCCAGCTCACGTTCCCTTTTGACGGGTGAACAATCCGACACTTGGTGAATTCTGCTTCACAATGATAGGAAGAGCCGACATCGAAGAATCAAAAAGCAACGTCGCTATGAACGCTTGGCTGCCACAAGCCAGTTATCCCTGTGGTAATTTTTCTGACACCTCTGGCTTAAAACTCGTAAAAGGCAAAGGATCGATAGGCCATGGTTTCCCAGTTCATCCTGACACTGAGAGGTTGAATGAAGCCAGCTTTTCCCCTTTTGGTCTGTGAGCGGTTTCTGTCCGCTCTGAGCTGGCCGTAGGACACCTGTGTTATCTTTTAACAGATGTGCCGCCCCAGCCAAACTCCCCACCTGGCGGTTTCTCCCACCCAGTTACATTGCTAGAAAGTTACTGCATGACAGGATAAGTAAAGCGACATTAAGAGTAGTGGTATTTCAAGATCGCGGCCTCCCACTTATTCTACGCCTCCTACGCCGCTCTACGCGCCAGACTAGAGTCAAACTCAACAGGGTCTTCTTTCCCCGCTGATCATGCCAAGCCCGTTCCCTTGGCTGTGGCTTCGCTAGGTAGTAGATAGGGACAGTAGGAATCTCGTTAATCCATTCATGCACGTCACTAATTAGATGACGAGGCATTTGGCTACCTTAAGAGAGTCATAGTTACTCCCGCCGTTTACCCGCGCTTCGTTGAATCTCATCACCTTGACATTCAGAGCACTGGGCAGAAA
>CAMPDV010003708.1:45000-46026 GCA_946699065.1 Loxodes magnus
TGTACGACTAAGTACTATTAGGTAATATTTCTCGTAACAACTAGGTACTAAGAGATACTATTAGGTACTAGTGCTCGGTACAACTAGGTACGACTAGGTTCTACTAAGTACTACAAGGTACTTTTAGGTACTACTTCTCGTTATACTAGGTACTATTAGGTACGACTGGGTATTATTTCTCGGTAAAACTAGGTACGACTAGGTTCTACTAGGTACTACTACTCGGTACGACTAGGTACTTATAGGTACTATTTTTCGTTATAACTACGTACTTATGGTACTAATAGGTACTATTTCTCGTTTTAACTAGGTACCTATGGTACTTTTAGATACTACTACTCGATACGACTAGGTACTAATAGGTACTATTTCTCGTTACAACTAGGTACTTTTAGGTACTACTTGGTACTACTTCTCGTTATAACTAGTTACTAATACGTACTATTTCTCGTTATAACTAGATACTATTAGGTACGAATAGGTACGACTAGGTACTATTAGGTACTAATAGGTACTGTTTCTCGTTATGACTAGGTAGTAATGAGTACTTTTTCTCGTTATAACAAGGTACTATTAGGTACGACAAAGTACGACTAGGTTCTACTAGGTACGACTAGGTTCTACAGGTACTATTTCTCGTTATAACTAGGTACTAATAGACACTACAACGTACTACTAGGTACAACTTCTCGGTACGACTAGGTTCTACTAGGTACAACTTCTCGGTACGACTAGGTATGGACTAGGTTCTACTAAGTACTACAACTCGGTACGACTGGGTACTATTTCTCGTTATAACTAGGTACTAATAGGTACGACTAGGTACTACTACTCGTTACAACTAGGTACTTATAGGTACTATTTCTCGTTATGATTAGGTACTTATGTACTTTTAGGTACTACTTCTCGTTACAAGTAGGTACTAAGAAATACTATATGGTACAACTTCTCGTATAACTAGTTACTTATGGTACAACTTCTCGATACAACTAGGTACGAATAGGTACTACTTCTCATTATAACTAG
>CAMPDV010003709.1:0-46921 GCA_946699065.1 Loxodes magnus
GTTTAAATTTTCTGTGGTTCTTTTTCTTCAATTTCCATAATATATCTCTTAATTTTCGCTGACTGGATTAGCTTTTTTAACTTTGGAGTCTCTTTTAGCTTTGTAAGTTATTTTAAATCTATTCATTTTAGTCCTAAATCTATTGTACTTGGAGTTCATCCTAAACTGTTCTTGCTAGTATTTTATATCGAGCTACTCCTGATTATCCACTTCTGAGGTCAAAAGAGTCTTAAAGTCCATGAAGAATCTGTTCCGATAACTTTGAGTTCTCTATTCGTAGTTTCTTAATCACTTCCTGGGAGGTTTAGCGCTACTTAATAAACTGCTACATACACATCTGACCGGAAGGATTAAGCTCTGAAACCTCTTTGGGCAGTACGGGACCTTTCTAGACTTCTCTTACGATGTTGGTGTTTGTGCTTGAGTCATTTTCTGGATATTTTTATTTTCCTTGTATTTTTGCTACGTACCAGGCTCCTAAGAGCAGGAAAAAATTCCTTTCTGAAGTCCGCCATTTTTTTTATTATTTTTTCTCATTTTTATAAAATTTTTTTTTTACTTTTACTAATTTTTCTTTTATTACAATCAATTTAATCCACTATAAATTTTATTTTTATTACTTTTTTTTATTTTAATTATTTTTCTTTTTATAACATTTTTAGTAATTCTAATTATTTATGTTTATTTTTATTTCATCTTATAGTTTATTTCTGAGTCATAAAATAGTTTTTTACGTTTGATGTGTTTTTTTAATTTTTAAGTAAATTTAATTTTTTAATAAGCTTAATATTTTAATTAAATATTTATCATATTTTAATTTTGTTAAAATATAATAATTAATTATTTACTTTTATTTCTTCAATTTTATTATTAAAAATTTTATTTTTTATTTTAAATAATTCTAAAACTCTTAAACATACCTTAAACAAATCTTAAACATATCCTAAACACTTAATCTTGAAAAAAAAACTACTTTTAAAACGTAAATTTTTTTAAGATTCAATTACTTTGTAATTTCTTTAAGTTTTAATCTTCTATAACTTAAATTTAATTTATTTTAGTTTAAATTATTATTCTTAGTTTTCTGTCTTTTTAAGATAAAAAAGTTGAGAATAAAGAAAATAATTAGTAAAATATATATTATTAAAAATTAAGATAATTAGAATCAATATAATTACTTTAGATAAAAAGTTTAATTCTAATTATGCAAGTATAAGAGATCTTATTTCAGGTTTTCTAAATATTATCCTTCATATAGGCATTTAATACTTTTTACTATAAATAAATATCAAAATAATTTAGATATCAGTGATTTAAGTCCGAAAAATAGAAAAAGGTCAGTATTTAGTAGTAATAGAAACAAATATTTTATACCAATTTCCATAATTTAAGTATGCAAATTCGTCATTAAATCTGAGTAATTAAACTTACAAAATAAGTATAACTAATCGTGTGTAAAAATACCAATACGGCAAGAACTTGTAGGAATAACTCGAAATAATTATAATTCAGGTGGTAAATTATAAAGATAAGTAATTAATCCTATTTAGCTTTAGCAGAGTTTACTTAAAAGCAAGTATATCTAAAGTAAACAACTTCAATAAATCAAGCTTTGTGCTAACAGCTAAGCAAGAGAATGCGATACCTTCTAAAACTAATATGATGGTGAAAATAGACAACAAAAATAAAGCATTAAACTAATCCAAATCTAACTATCTAACTATATAAAAAAAACCAGCTTAATAAGAACGTATAAAGTTATTTTTTAATAGTGGATTTCGTCTTTGCTAAAGGATAATATAGCTATCAGTAAGATATAAGCAATTTTTAGAACTAAGATTAGTAGGAAGAATATAACCGAGAAAAAGAAAATCTGATACTTTAAGAAAAATTCAGTATTTTCATATAAATGGTGATAATAAAGATTTTAAGTCTCAATACTAGGAAAAAAAGGAGAACATGAAGTTTTAGAGAACGATATAGAATAGAACGTTAAAATAATAGTCAAAAGGAGTAACTTGGAAGCAGAGATAAAAGAACAATTCAGAAATTATTGTAGGCAAGCAAATGATATTCGTCCAATATAATCAATTGATCTTATTCAACTCATATTACTATAATTGACAGAGAGAAAGAAATTAATATGAAGTCTTAAAACATAAATGTAACTAAGGAATATCAAATTAGCTAGAGGATAAGCAAATAAATCATATAAATAGAAATTATTCCTATAACCAAATGCACTTGCTATAGTTTTCAAATATGATTTAAAGATTATAATGGCTATAAAAACTCCTTGAATAAACATTATTTAAAGAGATTTTTGAAACTTTCTTTTCCTTCTCTGAAGTTGGCTTTAGAAACTTGTGTGTTTTTTCAACTGTTAATAGTAAATAAGACCTAACCAGGTCTTACTTATGAATGTTGGCAAGACAATTCCTGTGTAAGAGAACTAATTTATCAGTGATAGAGTAAAGGACTTTAGAAAAGATTTAAGAACTAAATTCTTAAGTCTCTTTCTCAATAAAAAATATCTCAAAGAAGCTACTCTCTAATTATTTTTTAGACGATCCAAGGTAAATTTCAATCTGAAAGCTTTGCAGATGAATTAAAGACTAATTTCTTAATAAAAATTTAATATTTATATG
Source organism: Loxodes magnus (assembly GCA_946699065.1). NCBI lineage: Eukaryota > Ciliophora > Karyorelictea > Loxodida > Loxodidae > Loxodes > Loxodes magnus. Next base: position 2,649 of record CAMPDV010003709.1, read on the forward strand.
ATAAATTATTTAGAGTGCTTTATGAAGGATAGCACTTTAAAATTTGGAATAATAGAGTACTTAAAGTGGCGAAGCAAAAAATTAATAAAGATTCAGAGATTACTGTTATAATGAGTTGTACAAGAGGTGTAGAGGAGAAGAATAAGAATAGACAAAATAAAGAAGTTAAAATTTTATTAGAAAGTAGCGATAGATCTGTCATATGGCAAATCAAATATATTTACATAATATACGAGGCAGAGGATGCCGAAACATTATAAAGTTATAGGAAAGTAAAAATAAGAATTAAAAGAATTAAGTATAAGAAAAACTTAAGCAAAATATAGAAATTTAATTTTGGAAAAGTTAAGAATAAAAAGAAATTTTAGAGAAAATTAACATGAATAGAGAAGATTAAAAGCACCTTAATATGAAATCCATGTATTAAAGACACAAACTCATATTAGCTTAATCAATATTAAATCATAAATTAAGCAAAAATAACGTTTGAAAATATTAAACCTAGATCTTTGTAAGTAAAATAAACAAAGCTGGAAAAAGAGAAATAATAAAGAAAGAAATAAGAATAGTTAATATATTATATATCTATATTTTTAGAACAATAATTTTAAATAGTTTATCTCTAACTAAAGACAAAATAATATAGATACATATACACAAATAGGAATAAATTACTTAATTAAAAATCTTAGCTTATAATTTTAGAAATTACGAAACTTTTTTTTAAAATTTTACAATATAAATAATATTTATTTTCGTTTGCTTGTTTAATTTACATAAAATAAAATAATTTTATGATTTAATATTTTAAATTTGATTTCCTTTCTTATTTTGCTATAAAGTCAAACCAATTTCATATAGATGAAATTTTATTTTTAGTATTTTTTCTAGTTAAAAAATATTAATTTTCAATCTTCAATATAATACATTATTTATTTATTTTTAAATACTTATATTCTGCTAAAAAATTACAAATTTAAAAATTATAAAATAATAATTAAAAAATAAGTTAGATTTTTATGTTTAAAATAAACTCTTAGTTTTAAAACTGTTTTTAACTTAGCATTTTATTTTTTTATTAAATTTTAATCTGATTTTTATATTGTTTTTTTCTAATATATTGTTATTTTTAATTAATACATTATTTTATTTTTCATATTTACTCTAATTATTTATTATTTAAAAATTAAATCTTTCAAAGCTATGTGGTATTTAAAAAAATATAAAGATTCAATTACTGTATAATATTTCTTAACTTTATCTATATTTTAAAATGTTTTAATTTTTTTCCGTTAGAACTAGAAAAACTTTATCTAGATAAAAAAAGCAAATAGATATGATTTAACAACTTACTAAGATGTTATATTATTATTTATGATACAGAGAGTTAATTAGTTTGCTATAGAGTGTGTTTCACTTCTTATCAATTTTGTCGGGTTTCTCCTCTTCTGATTTCCTTCAGTCCCTGCAACTAATTCTCATTAGTTTACAGTCCATGTATAAGTTCTTGACGTCAAAAGGGAAGTTTATTCCCGTAATAGATTCTGTCATAGAAAGTGATCAGATTCTTCTTTGTTAGTTCAATAAACGTCAAATTTCTCTCGATTTATCTAATATTTACATATGAACGAAAGTGTCATCCCCTAACTTAGTTCTAATTTGGGAGATAATCAGGTTGGCTAGTGAAAAGGAGGCGATGGAGAGCAGAAAGAGTACAATGACTTGACAAATAATAATTCGTTCTGGTTTTAGTTGAAGAGCTCGCTTTTGCTAAGGACCTGGATATTCTATTTTCCATTCTTACGATATGCCTTCCTTAATTTCTGAGGGTGTACTGAGGACAGTGGACCAGCGCGCATATCAGCTCTTTCTCCATTCCTGCCTCTAGCTCCTTATCGTGTTAATATAGGAAGGCAGATTCTGCTAGATGTAATTTCATCTGAAATGGAAGCCGAAACTTCTCTTTCAGGTGTGCCCTTCCGAACAATGTCTATCCATCCAAATGTTGAATGGGACCATTACTTGATTGAAGATTGAATTTATCTTCATTTTAAGTTTGTTTCGCTCCCAAAACCTTTACAGTTGCTATAATTTATTACGAGGAAGGTTCCTTCTTCAACATCTTACAATTTATTAAGTTTTTATATGAACAAAATTTTTCGTATAGATAGTAAATGATTTTTCTTTGTTAATGAATATAATTTTTATAGTTTTTAGTTCTAATTCCTGTTAATCCTTCAATATTAAGGATTGTTTCTTTCTTGAAGTTTCTAATTTTGTAATTTTTTCTTACGATATTATAATATCTATAAAATTATCCCTTAAATTTACTATAATGACGCTTTTATAGATATATTTTATCTTACCATTGAGTTTTTTTATTTTAAAATTTCATTCAAAGCTTAAAAAATCATAGTTTAAATAAGAAATTTATATTTTTATATTTTTTAATTTTTAAACATCTTAAAAAAAGCAAAATATCGTTTTCTCATTTTTACTGTATAAAAATTTAATTTTTTAAAGCTGAGAGTTCATTTGTTAATTTCAGATTTAAAAAAAGGAAGAGTTAAATATTTTTAAGAATAAATTGGAAAATCTACATATTTTATATTCTAAAATATTTTAGTATGAGATTTGAACATGAGAAGTTATAAAAAGAATTTGGAATTTATTTTAGTAGAAAAATTCCTGATAATACTTATTTTTCTTAATTGTTAGTCTTAAAAATGTATTTAAAGCGATATACAACTTTCTACGAATATTTTACCAAAGGGTAAATTAAATTATAAAATTTGTCTACTGCTAGATTCAGCATTATTATTTAATTCTAACAAATATCTTTAATATTAGATTTATTTATTTTATTCTAATATGTTTTTTATTTTGTTTTTACGAGATAATTTTTAAATTGATTTTAATTCATAATTTTTTTTTCATTATGAGTTTTTGAATTAAAAAAATAAAAAAATATACTTTTTTTAATTTTTTTATATCATGTTTTATAAAGGAATTTTATAATTTTATAATTTTTTAATTAAGTAATTTAGTTTATTTAAAGAATTTGATTACATTTTTTTAATTTCTAAAATTGATTATTTAAAATTTTTTTGTAATCTTTTTAATATATATTTTAGATTTAGAATTATTAATATATTTAAAAACTCATATTTTTTTAATTTCTTGATTAGTAATTTTTTAAAATTTTTAGATATTTTTTTATAAGATATTTCTATTTTTTACTAATTATTTTTTACAAATTATTTTTAAATATTAATATTTTTATATAAAAGGTTTATACTTTATTACTTTTTTATATAGTTTGTAGTTATAATCACATTAATTATTTTCTTGTTATTAAATTTAGTTTATTTAAAGTAATTCTAATTAAAATAATTTTATTATAATAAATTACTTTTTTTATTATGATATTTTCTTTATTATTTATTATTATTATTTAACCTATACATACGTGTATTTTGTTTATAAGCAAAAGTTTTTCTTAAATTAATAATGTAATCTGAAATGTCCTAGACTGCTAAATGTTATTAGTGTCAAGGAGATTTCGATAGGTAGATGAAAATCCCAATGTTGCTACCATGTAAGCATAAGATTTGTGCAATCTGTACTTTTGATTAGTTTTAGAAAAGTTAGGAGATCAAATGTTTTGACTAAAATTGCTAAAAAGTTCATAAGGTTCATCCAGTAAAACTTCAAGAAGATACTTAGTTACTCCAGCGTCTTGAACAAAAGAACCTATTAGAAAATATAACGATGTTAGAAAATCAATCATTAAGATTACGTTAAGCTTAAACTTAATTAACAAAGGTCTACAGTGTTTTCATCTAGTAGTTGATAAAGCACGTAAGCTTTTACATTTTTAAGGAGAATATCGTCTTAAAAAGATAGTTGGTTTAGCAGAAAAACTAAATCCAAGAATAGTTAAGGTTTTTCAAAATTAAAAAGTAGTTGATGGACAAATAAGGGAATAACTAGTAGTAGTTTGTTTAGTAAGAATATCTATCTCATCAGAGAGAGCAATAAGTTTCAAAATTGGTAGCCGATGCCTAAAAGATCATCTAGTAGAACAATCAGATATCGGTTAAAGTTTTTGAAGAGTTAGACTCTTTCAAGTTTAATTTTACTAAAGTAACATAGGAAAATAACTAATTGAAGAAAGAGATATAAAATTTAAGTGATTAAGTTTAAATTTAGTAATAGTAGTTATCTTCTTTACAAGCACAGTTAATCTAAATGTAAAAAATAAAACCAGTAGATCAACCTTAACAACCTCCATAACTTTAAAATATTCCTTAGTAGAAAAAACCAACGGACATCAAAATAATAATTGTATCGCCTAATGGTAAAACGTTATCGTTATAAGTAAAATAAGAGACTACCATCTATTAAATAAAGCATTAGATTTAATCATAAACTTAGTTAATATCTAGCGGTTTGAGTATCGTTAAGAATAAGTTTGTTTTGGATGACGGTTAAACCGTAGCTAGTTTAAATTTTTTGAATGGTGAGAAGTTGCAAATGGAATTCAGTAAGTTCAAATTTAATGTTCTCCGTTAATAAATATTTTAGATGGTAAAAACTTCTTTAATCTAAATTAAGAGCAAGGTAAGTTTAAGAATTACCATTCTTTCTTTAAAAGGATGTAAGTCTTAAATAATTATATTACAGGGAGTATGGATTAAATAAATTCTTTAGATGGTAAGATAGCATTAAAAGTTTTTAGAATGTAAAATTCAATTAACTATTTTGTAAAAAGATTGTAAGAATCTTTTTTATAAATTTAGAGTAAAAAGTGAGTAAAATGAATTGAAAATAATTGATAAATTAGGTAATTAAAAATTAAAGGTGAAACTTGAAGACTGTAATTAAAATTAAAAGATGAAACTTGAAGAAAGTATGTAAAATTTAAAGGTGAAACTTGAAGACTGTAAGTGAAATTTAAAGGTGAAATTTGAAGTGGGTAAGTGAAATTAAAAGGTGAAACTTGAAGAAAGTATGTAAAATTAAAAGGTGAAACTTGAAGAAAGTAAGTGAAGATAAAAGGTGAAACTTGAAGAAAGTAAGTGAAGATAAAAGGTGAAACTTGAAGAAAGTAAGTAAAGATAAAAGGTGAAACTTGAAGAAAGTAAGTAAAGATAAAAGGTGAAACTTGAAGAAAGTAATTAAAATTTAAAGGTGAAACTTGAAGTCGGTAAGTGAAGATAAAAATTGAAAATTGAAGAAAGTAAGTGAAATTAAAAGGTGAAACTTGAAGAAAGTATGTAAAATTTAAAGGTGAAACTTGAAGACTGTAAGTGAAATTTAAAGGTGAAATTTGAAGGTGGTAAGTGAAATTTAAAGGTGAAATTTGAAGGTGGTAAGTGAAATTAAAAGGTGAAACTTGAAGTGAGTAAGTGAAATTTAAAGGTGAAACTTGAAGGGAGTAAGTGAAATTTAAAGGTGAAACTTGAAGAACGTAAGTGAAATTTAAAGGTGAAACTTTAAGTGAGTAAGTGAAATTTAAAGGTGAAACTTGAAGTCTGTAAGTGAAATTTAAAGGTGAAACTTGAAGTGGGTAAGTGAAGATAAAAGGTGAAACTTGAAGAAAGTAAGTGAAATTTAAAGGTGAAACTTGAAGACTGTAAGTGAAATTTAAAGGTGAAACTTGAAGCGCGTAAGTGAAATTTAAAGGTGAAACTTGAAGTCGGTAAGTGAAGATAAAAATTGAAAATTGAAGAAAGTAAGTGAAATTTAAAGGTGAAACTTGAAGCGAGTAAGTGAAATTTAAAGGTGAAACTTGAAGGGAGTAAGTGAAATTTAAAGGTGAAACTTGAAGAAAGTAAGTGAAATTTAAAGGTGAAACTTGAAGATTGTAAGTGAAATTTAAAGGTGAAACTTGAAGATTGTAAGTGAAATTTAAAGGTGAAACTTGAAGTGAGTAAGTGAAATTTAAAGGTGAAACTTGAAGAACGTAAGTGAAATTTAAAGGTGAAACTTGAAGAACGTAAGTGAAATTTAAAGGTGAAACTTGAAGTGAGTAAGTGAAATTTAAAAAAATAACTTGAAGAAAGTAATTAAAATTTTAATGTTACATATAGATCGTAATGTGTTATTTTAGGATGTAAGAAAGTTGTTATATGTTTTTTACTTTCAGATTGTACAAGTTTTAATTTATTTAGATGGCAACTATTTTTTTATTAAAATTTCAGAATGTAAGTATATTTGAAATTATTATTAGGGGGTAATGAAGACTTATTATAATACAGGATGTAAAAATAATCTTTAATATTGCAGTGATGAAGTGAGAATGATAGAAAGAACTATAAAACTTTTTAAAACTCTACTTAACTAAGAATTAAAAAATAATACATCATGTTTTCTTTATTATTTATAAACGTTTAATTGTGACATATTAATGTTAAATATATAAATTTAACATGTAAGTATGTATTTTTAAGGTTATTAGATAATCATTTTCTTTTTATATATTATAAGTTATATTAGTTTATTTAAATAAAATAATTTGCAAGTAAATATTTAGAATATTTTAATTGTATATTCGATTAAGATCAATTATTAAATTTAATCTTAACAAATTGTTAAGTAAAAAGAAGTAGTAAATTAAAGGTAATAAAATAGATTTTTTAATAATTGATGTAATTTTGATATGGTTCTGAAAATATATGTTTTTTTAAGCATAATATAAAAAGGTATATCATATTATTTAAAATTTAAATTTATTTCTAAAGATTTTATCATCTTTAAATAAAAAATATACGATACATTAATTTAGAATTAAGTAGAATTATAAAATTCTAATTTGTTAATTTCAATTTAAAGAAATTTATATATCTTAGTAAATTTAAAAAAAAATTCTATTTAAAAGAATTTTACGTAAATTTTAAGTTAATTAAAACTTATATATAAAAATTTATTTAAGGAATTATATTTATTGATTTAAATTATTTTGTTATTTATTTTTTTTAATAGTTATTTTAAAGTTTTTTTTTTATAAAATGTAATTTAAATTTCAAAAATTATTAAAAAGTTACATATTAATTACATCGAAAAAATCGAAGTATTAAAATTTCAAAAATTTAGTTCTAATAAAATTTATCAATAATAATTTAATTTTTTTTATTAATAAGATTTGTTTAAAAAGAAAATTTGTAAAAAAGTAGATCTAAAATATATGTGCATAATTTCATATTTTATTTATATATATTCATTATTTAATAGTTTATTTCTTTATTTTTTCTATTTCATTTATAAAGTTTTTATAGTTTCATTTTTTATGTTTTATTGTATTAAGGTTTACATTTTTTTTTCCGAGACTAGTAAGGTTGCTTTTTTTTCAGGACGTGATAAACTAGTTGAATTCAACAAAAAATATTCGAGCGGAAATAGGTAAATTTAGATAATTAAAGTTTACGATTAGTAATAAATTTTAAATAAAGTCAAAAAATTATATAGTGAATTTTTTTAGTACAAATGGCGTGAAAATAGTTATATGCGTAATAAAAGTAATTAAAAAAAATAAAGCGTAAATTTTTTTAATAAGAATCATTTTTATTTTTTTAAATTAAGTTTTTTTGTATTTCCCGTTTTTTTTTTAGACGAGCACGGGGGTAGAGAGCGATATTCTAAAAAGGCGGGTATAATCCGGCGGGCATATTTCCAACCTTTATATTTCCAAGCTCTTATCCTAAAGGTTGATCCTCTAAAATATTTAAAAACATTTTATTTACTTAATCTTTCACCTTTTTATGTTAATCATAATTTTTTTTAGTTTAAAAATTTATAAAGTTCAAATACGTTCAAAAAAAAATCAAATTAGGTTTTTTTTGTTATTTTTAAGTGAAATCTTAATATTTTTTACTAAAAACATTTATGTTTTTAAAATAATGAGTTTTTTATATTAGTATTTCTCCTAAATAAACCTGTTTTTTCACGATTAACGTATTAACAAAAAAATGTAGCCTATTTTATATGGCTTCTTTTATATTTCTTCTTTTTTCAAAAAAATAAGCTATTATTTAGCTTCTATTTTTCTAAAAATCTATTTTTAGTTAAAACAGTTCAAATTTCTGACCTCAATCTTAAAATCTTAAACTTAATAAATTTCAATCCCGAAGAACAGCTGAAACAAACCCATTAAGCCAAAAGAACTGAAGATAGTCCTCATAAGCTGCAAGAGATCATTACATGATTAGGTACGATCCTTTATTTCAACTCGTATCAAGTTAATGTAAATAACTTACATTGATGGAGGTGAACCTTAGAAAAAAAATTTAAATTTGAAGTGTTTTAAATATAATTTAACGCTAAATGTTGAAGAAAAAAAATTAAGACGTCTAATTTATAATATACAACTATGATTGATAAATGAACGCATTTTTTATCTGCCAATATTAATAGAATAAGAATAAAAACAGACAACATTTGTTAATATTATATCACTATCATATTTTAATCTCTTATGTCTGAGATTTATTTTCTATTTAATTTAATTTTTCAAAGGATTTTTCTGGCTTAAAATTTATAGAATTTTAAGTTTACCTTAATTTTTAGTAAGTTTATCCTATCTTAAAATTAAATGTTCATGTATTAAAATTTTATAGTGCTATTAAAATCATAAGTTCTTTGATAAAGCTCACTATTTGTCTTATTACATTTCTTTTTTCCATCTATATACGATAAAAATCGTTAACTACATCCTGCTAAGATTTATTAGACTTTATTGGAAATGTCTTTTATTTCTTATGTATCATTTAATATTTAATTCTTAAAAAAGATATAAAATAAAATATAAAAAATATCTTTTTTTGTATGAAATCAAAATTTCTTGCTACTGATAAAAAAACATATACACTAGCTAATCAGTAAGTTATAAAATAAAAATATATAAATATATAACTACATGCATATTATATCTTAACAGAGTGTTCAAATTTAGTTTTTTTTAAGATATTTAATTTTTTATTTTTCTAAATAATTTCTAGCTTTAAATTTTTGTATTTTTGCAATCTTGTTTTTTAGCTTTTTAAACTAAACTATTTTATAAGTTATTTAATATCAAACAATAGTTTATCTATTCAATATTTTACCTATCTTTAATATTAAAAATTAACATTGGTATTAATATATATTTTCTACTAGCAAAGTATAAGCAAATTCAATTAATTTCTAGTAATAAAGTTTAATTTCTACAAATTATTTAAAATTACTATATTTAAAATAGCTCTATTAAATATATTTTAAATAATAGAATTAATTACTTTTAGTAACTTTTAAATTATAAAATCTTATAAATAAAATTAATCTAAAAATATAGGAAAAATATATTTTACTTTTAATTAATTTATATAAATATTTATAAGTAGCTTCTTAAACTTAAAATTATTTTAATTATTAATTCATAAGCATTACATCTTTAAACATTATTAATTTATAACTATCTTATTAATGTGAAATCTCCTTTACTTGTTTTACTTGTCATGTCATGTGTTAATTTATAAAAAGCCTCTTGAAGTATCGTAAAACTCATTGAAGTCGCTCATTTATTCTTCAGGTACATATTATGGAATAAACATCGATGCTTACTTATTCCATTTTTTATATAATTCCTTTCCAAACATTTATTTGATTCTTTTTTGAAGGAAATTAATTTTATTACATTAATTAATTTCCCTTAATTATTTTTTCCGTAGAGGTCGCCCTCAATCATATATTAAAAATTTGGTTAGGTTTTATCAAAACATTAAAATTTATTTTTTATTTTTGGATAACAAAAAAATTCTTTTCTGTGTACCCTAGCCTCTACGAATCATTACATAATTAATTCTCTTTTGATTACTTGACTAATATCTAAATTTTTATATTTGATTAAAATTTCAATTAGCTATTTCAATCTTAGCATGTAGTGAGTAAATCTCAATCAATTAATATATTGCTATTTAGAAAGATAATTTTAAGTGAACTATTTCTAAGGTGATAATTTATATATATAAAGCATTTAATAATGTAATAAATCGAAATTAAATTAAAATATTAAGTTATCATATTTTTTTTCCATTATCCCAATATTGCACTTCTTTTCTTCCATCAGCATAGTAGTAAGTTCCTTTCCCTTAAAACAAACCTTCTACAAATTGACCTTCATATCGATCTCCATCCTTATACTTATAAATTCCATAACCATGACTCTTCCCTTTGAAGAACTCATTCTTATATATTGCTCCACTTGCATAGAAGTAAGTTCCTTTTCCTTACTTAATACCTTCTACTCATTGACCTTCATATCGAGATCCATCCTTATACTTATAAACTCCATAATCATGCATCTTTCCATTTCTCTTCTCTCCAACATATCCTACCTCGTTTTCTTATATCTTCGCTTTTTTATTTGTTCCAACTTCCTTTTACTCTTCTACTTCAAATTTCTCCACATTACTCTTTATTATCTCAGACTCTCTCATTTCTTGTTATATTATCTCCTACTCTCTCATTTCTTGCTTTATCTTCTCTAACTTCTACAATGACGTTTCTAAACTCATTCTTTGATTAGCCTCTTATTTTCAACTCCCCCTTATTGTCTCCTCTATCACACAATTCTCAGGTATTTTCTCTCTTTCACCTCTCTTTATCCCTTCACGTAACTCTCCTTCCTCAAACGATATTTTTCTCGTCACTATCTCCCATTAAACAACTCCATAAGCATATATGTCGGAAAAGATACTATATCTCTGCTTCATTCCAAATAACTCAGGAGCCATCCATCTAATTTTTCCAACCTATTTTTTTAGTGCTCAAGTATTTCATAACATAAAAAATAAATTAAGATGATTATTGAACATGTAGCACCTAGTTGAGGCACAGCTCTTTCAGTATTAATATTAAATATTAAAAATTAAAAAAAGTGTTCTCATGCTTCTTGTTTTCATTCTATTCGTTCAATGATTCACTTTAGCTTCTCAAATGGGGAATCTTCTTATTAAAACTTATTCTTAATTCTTGAATAAATTGCTCCAGTCTTCTTGAAAAAAGTCCAAATAAGAATTAGTAATTTGTCATTAGCATACCAGTCGGTCAAACTTTCATACTGCTTGCAAGAACTCTCGGACAAGTTAGATTTGTCTCTTCTGAGCTAGTCTGCTGTGGTATCTGTGCGAGATTGCTCGCAATATAGTATAAACTTACCGATTGTCTACTAGTTTTCCTGGCCGTGGCCGACATCCATTTATTAATTTAGAATAAAATTAAAGTTTCCTCACCTTTATTTGGCTATTCACAAAACTAAAGCTGTAAGAAGTTTTTTCTTATCAGTAGTATATGCATAAATTGGAGTGAAGAAGAAATCACTTAAATAAAAATGTTAATGAAATGAAGTTATTGATATGAATCTGTTACTTCATTTTAATTATGATCATAAAGTTCATGCAGCATTCTTTCTATCTTCCAACTTATCTCCATTGCTTCTTGTATTTTCTTGTTGTTCTTCTTTAGACTCCAATATTTATTTGTGATTTGTCCTTCAATTTACATTTTTTTAAGATTCCTGTGAAAATTTCTAATTTTAAGATCTGCATCCATTTATTTTTTAGAAGTGAATTGTTAGTTTATGTAGAGTTGATCATAAGCTATTAGTTTTTTCAATTTTTTTCCAGGAAATTTATCAGAAAATTTTATAAATAAGTCCAAATAATAGACACATTCGAATATATGCTTAAATGAATCTTTACTTCTGCATTGATAGAGCTTGTTTTCACTGGATAAAATTGCGTACATGAATCATATTGAAATCTATAAGATTAAGTGAGCAACTTAAAGATTTAAATTATTTCTTTCCTGTATTCCTTGTTAATTTTAGTATAATTTATAGCAAAAAATTTCTTAATTCTTTCAAGTTGCTCTCTGAATATCTATGCAGTGGGTATATCTCTATAGCTTATAATTGATTCTTAATGGGATTAATTTCTTATAATCTATTTGATAAGTTTCTCAATTGAAAGCTAGTTAGAAAAATAATTTAATAGTCATTATTAATTCCATAAAACTAAATTATCTTTTATATTTACTAAAAATACTAAGATTTTTAGTTTAAATTGCAGTCAAAGAGTCTATCTATATCGGATTCTGGATAAATCCTAGGTTCGTTTCGTATTTTTAAAGTAGAATTGGAAAAAGTGTTTAGCCATTATATGTTCACTTGGTAGTCAGTTAAAGTCTATGTAGCAAGCCTTATTAAAGATAATAATAGGAGAATTAAAGCCTTCCTCGTTATTATATGCATATTTTTGTTTATCTTCTCTTTCATACTCTATAAACCTCTCATTATAGTTCAAGGAACAAGCTCCCCACTGCATTCTGTCTTAGGCAGCATAAGTATGCGTCAGAGTATTTTGAAGTGTCAGAGAGTAACATTTTTGTATCTACTGAAGTATAAATGCATTTCTTTACCGATTCTAAGCAATTTTAAGTTCTTTATTTGCAGTGGCAGATAAAATACCCATCTTCTTTGTATTAGGACTTCAAGATAAGTTATTTGGTTCATCTATTTGATGCGCTTACCTTCCAGTTTCAAATTCAATTCAATTTTTTAGCTTTTATTTTTTGAACAAATTGAAGTATTTCACATTTACTAGTGTTTATTTATAGAAAAATCCACTGAAAAATTCAGATGCATTAATCTATAAGTTATTATCTCCTCTAAGCAGAATAAGGAATTAGTGTAAGGTCATCTGCCCATGCTCTGCATACGAAGTTTATATTATGTAGATTTTTGCCTAGTTGTGTGTTTTTTACTGCAAATGTCTGATTACTATATCATAATATAGGAGTGAGAATAGAGTACCATGTGTCTTCCTTGCATAACTTCATTGTTATAATGAAGTCTGCGAGAATCTTGGTAATCTATGAGAAAAGAAAAATTAATGTTATTGTAGAAAGACTCTTGTGCCAGTATCAATTCCAGTTGTAGTTTTAATCTCCTAAGATGTTGAAAAAATGTTTTTCTCTCAATGCTGTCAAACATCTTCTAGACATAAATGAAAGTGTCAAACATCTTTGTTAGCCTTTTCCTCCTCTCTAATAGAGGTCAATAATCTGATGTAATGATCATATTTAGATGCAGCTGTTTCATTTTGAGGAATCCCAATTAAGCTGGAAGTATGACGTTACGTTCCATAGAATTTTGTAAGTCCTTTCTGTTAAAGCCTTGTATAAAATCTTCAGCATATTATTAATAAGCGAAATTGGTTCTCTGTTTTTTCAACCACTCTTACTACCTTCTTTGAAGATAGGGATGATGATGGAAGTATTCAGTTTTTATGGAATTCTTTAAAATTTTAACATATTATTGATAAAACAGTGCATTATTAATTGTATCTCTTCTTCAGCACACTTGATAAATTCACTCTTTATTTCATCTGGTCCAGCTGCCTTGTCGTTTAGAATATACTCAATGATTTCTTGAATTTCTTAAATTTGAAAAAGTTAAAAATTTTATAAATCAGAAGATGGGCAATTGATAAGTTATGGTTCTCTATAACTGAGCTCTATTTATCGCTTACTGAACTCAATTTGTTTCTTTTAATCTTTTTATGTTTTTAACACAAAAGCTTCTCAATTTCAATAAATGAGTCCTAGATTTCTTGTTAAAATTCATTTAGTTCCTTACTTTAGGCTTGATAATCTTTTTTGCATAACAGAAAATTGTTTCGATGTTTTTATTGAGTTTGAAAAATTTTCCTTTAGCCTGAAACTTTTTCCACTTCCAATATGATTGCATACATTTGTTCCTAAGTTTTCTAGATATAGAATAAGCTTCTATTACCACTTATTGATTCTTTCTTACATAAATAGCAATCTCTTGCACTCCTAATTATCTCTTTTCGCAGCTATATATTTCATAATGATATCCTAAGGGAATTTATTGTAATTATTACTTTATATGACTTTTCCTATAGTGTTCATTATATTATTCTAAAGTAAGTTGTGGTGAAACTATATTATGAGTCTAAGTTGTCTTAATCTACAGACAAAAAATAAGAAAAATTTACTTAAAACTGACTTTAGTAATTTTATCTGTCCATTGGATCAAGTAGCTTATCTATCTTATAGAGTAATGGCTGTTATTTTGGAATACTTGTGGTTGCATTATAAGTTAGAATCACAGCTATAGGAATATGATCCGTTATTAGTTGATCGTAGTGGGCCTAGAAATTATTAAATTAATAAATATCAAGTGTTTAGTTGCCAATATGTAGTCATTACAGTAATATTAATGATTACCTCTATGAAGAAACATATTAACTATAGGACCAATCCAAGTTATTTTATCCCTTTGGAAGTGGTTGGCATTTTTATAAAATTGCTGGAAATTAAAATAAAATAAACAGAGAGTACAGGAATTCTGCGTCCGAGCGGAGGATTTAAAAAGAATACAGTCTTTAAGAGTATTGCAAAGAAAAGCAAACCTCACAAAATCCCTTCAAAAGATAGATAGACATGAAACGTCTTTTAGCAAAAAATCTCCCTTCAGTTTATTTTAATTAACCTAAATTAAAAATGGAAATAAGGTATTTTATAATAAAAATTAGTTAAAAGTAGAAAAAGATATAATATATAGTAAAAAATATGTAAATTAGATTAAAAAAGAAAAATAAGATAATAAATATATGAATAAGGAAATAAATTAGCAATTAAATTATATAAATAATAAATAAATTTATATGCAAATATTTTAAATTTAATTAAAAATTATAAAGTCAGACTATAGTTATATAATATAACTCAAACTTAAAAAAATAAAATTAAAGATAATTTAAGGTTGAGAGTAATTAAAATATTTGTATATATAACTAAAGAACTTAAGTAAAAATAAATTAAACTGCAATATAGTAAATTTATTTAAAAATTAATAAAAATATATATTAAATTAAAATAAACATTATATGATCATTAAAGAACTAACTTTCTGTCAAATTTTAATATTTAAATTACTGTTATTCTTTAAGGTATAACGTTTTGTATAAAAGGATTAAAAAATGCCAAGGATAAAAAAGTTAGATTCTCTAATTTAATTTAGATATCTAATTCAAGTGCCACAATATTACTCTTTGCTTTCTTCTATACTAATTCTATTTTCTTTAATTTTATCGTAGATTTTGAAACTATTAATTCGACGCAAATAAGAAAATCTTAGCTAGAACTATAAGTAGGTCAATAAGACATAATTATGAAATATCTTGCAAATAGGAAGAAACAGACTCAAGATTTATAACTTAAAAATGTGATTAAATAAATCATGAAATTAGCAATAAAGCCAGACTAACCAATCTAAAATCTAGTTTAAGGAAAAAGAATACCAAAATGTACAAATAGGTCAGATAGTTAAGCTGTAAAAGGAATAACTTATTATTTTACAGTCAAGGTGAAATATATAGGTGAAAGCAAATAGAAAACATTTAGTTATAAGAATAAAAGAAAGAAAAAATTCATTTAGGACTTTTGATGAAAAATCTATACATAAGATTATATAATTTTTTATCCTTAAAAAATTAGATTAAAAAAATAATCAAAATATAAAATAATTTGAAAAAAGTATAAGCAAAATAAAAAGCTTTAATTTAATGGCCTAAAAAGACAATAGGAAAAAAGGAATATATACGACTGAAATTAATTATAAAAAGAACTAGGCAAACCCTTAAATTTTGGAAAAAAAGATAACATTTTTTAATAAAATTCAAGCAATAAAGATTTATGGACACGGAGTTAAAAAATGTCAAAATCATAAAAATTTTTTTGATATTTATAATAAAAAGCCTTTTTTAATTATTTTAAAAGTATACAAAAATATAAATTGAAAACTTATAGTTTATTATTTTTATTATTACAACTTTGAATTAAATCGAAACTTTACTATATTAGTTACTATTAAATAAATATTAAATTTATTAAAGTATTAAAAATAAAAAATAATTTTAAATGCATTTAAATAAAATAAAATAATTTTCTAAATATCTTTTTGAAGTTTTCAATCAAATATAAAAAAGTTAAATAGCGAACTTAGAGTAAGTAATAATTCAGCAATTGGAACAATGACATTTCAAATTCTTAGCTTTATGACTTATTTCTTTTATAACTTCATTATTAGGGAATTTTCTATGAAGTTTAAGAACGAAGAAACTTTTTAAAGTTCACCATCGAGAAAAAATTGTAGTTAAAACGGTATTTTAAATATATCTTTTTATTAGCAGTTGATGATAAATAGCATTTCAATAAATTTTGTAACTTCTAAAATTTTGACTAATAAGAATTTTAATTTCTCATTTTTGTTAAATTAACTTTAAAAAAAGATCTATACACTTAATATAATTTAAAAGAATTTTAATCTTAAAATTAAGAATAAAATACATCAAAGTGAAGATTATACCAATTAATTTTTTAATAATTTTGATTTTCTTTTTTACCAAATTGCAAACATTAAAATATAGTTCAAAATTTCATAAATTTTAGTTTCTCTTTATAGGAATAATATTCTTAATTATAAAGACGAATAAGAAAACACACCTTAAAGACAATTTGAAAAATAGATTTTATAATTTTAAAGTTTTCTAGTAGAAATATTTGGAAATTAATTCCATTTTAAATAGTAAATCTATAATATTTATTAATAATAACTAAAAAACTTATTGATAAAAATAAATTTAATTAGAAGCATTTATATTGTATTGAAAGATTCATGATACAGTAAAAATAATTTAAGACTAAAATATTCATAAATTTTTAAGATAAAAACTAAGGCTAGCAAATATAATTAAAATTAATATTATTATCATTATTTGAATAGAAAAAATGGAAGGATAAAGAATGACACACAAAAACTCTCCTAAGAAGGAGAAAAAATTGAAGGAGCCTAGCAAGCTATAGCCCAACCCTAGTAGCAAGAAACCTTCAGACCTTTCAAAAAGTACCCTTACACCTAGCTAGATACTCCCCCGACCGCAAAAAGTCAAAAAGTCAAAAAAACAAAATCTAATATAATAAAAATCGTTAAGTAAATTCTAGATTTCGCAATCACAAGAGAAAGACTAGCTAATAGTCTAAAGTTAGCAGAAATGGTGCAAAATCTCAAGGTGGAAAAAAATATGAAAAAGCAATTATTAAGTAAAAACATGCAAAATTCTGCAAGAATAGAGTTTCGATTTGAACGGGAGATCCAGTTACTTCAAGATGAGCTTGCAACTCTGAAGATAGAGTTGGGGACAGCCAAGCAAACTATTTCCGAACAAAAAAAAATGGATATGATGCATGAAACGGCAACGAAGCCAAAATAGCAATCTCTTCCTTAAATTTCCATAGTTGAAATAGACCTGATGGAGCTGGAAAACTCTCATCGCTCCGAAAATCTGAAACTTAACTCCCCAGCTCAAAAGACTCAGACTAAGAAGAAAAACAAATGCTACACATGTTACTCAACTGGGTATTGTATCTCAATTGTCCGGAATTTCAAAGAAGGTAGAAATAATATTGAGCTAGACTCCACTAGCAAGAATAACAAAAAAGAAGGCAAAGATGCTAAAGCAATAAGATATATTTCACACCTTAGGGGAGATTCTATAAAAAAAGCCGTCAAGACAGAATCAAGAAACATAAGTTTGAATGAGAAACCTATTCTAAGAAGATTCTAATCCTCCTGATTTTGATGACCTATCCGAAATACCAGAAAAACCCTTTCGTCTTTAGCAGGAAAAGACGTTAATCGATAAGAGGTTGAAATACCGGAAAAATATTTCTTGACTTTTCTCCATCTATTATTATTATTATTAAGAAAATCTCATTATTAATACACTTTACAAATTTTTTAAAATAATATGTTAAATTGCTAATTTTTTGTTCACCAAGCAATATAAGTTTAATTAAAAATATATAATAATTATCTATTAAATTTATCTAAAATTAATCAATATTTGTTATAGTTTAAACTAATTAAAAAATTAAAGGTCAAGAATCATTAAGGTGCTAAGTTAAGGAAGATTTTTGTTCTTAAGGAATTAAGAAGTTTTATTATTTAAATAATTTGGATTTTTTATGTATGCAGAGGTAATAAAGTTTTAATTAATCAGTTACTTTATCTATATTTATACTAATTAATATTATTCATCATTTTCAATTTATTTAATCTTTTTTCTAAATTTATTGAAATTTATGCTAGAATAAATATTATAATTGATCTATTTGCTAAAGAATTTTCCTTTTTTATTTTTTTATGTTTTTTAATTTAGTATTATTTAAGATTTGGAAATGCTATTTATTTAGCTTTTATTTCTTGATAAGCATACTTGTTGCTATTAATTGTAAATTAATTCTTAATATAATATTTAATAAATTATAATAATAATAATAATAATTTATCGGATTTCCCCTTTAATAGAATCATCAAAGTTTTAGTTAAGTTTTATTAATAATAAAATACAGTTAAAAATGGCTGGAATAAGAACATTCTTTCTAGATGCCAGGAGTTAAAGAAGCTAAGAGTCGGTGGGACTCATTAAGTAACTCCTCCGCACAAGCCTTTGAAACATGACTATGAAGCAGGACTAACCTAAAACAAAGTCCTGAAGAAATAGAAATTAACCAAACCTAATCACCTTAAAGAATCAGATCTTTCAAGGCACAAGAGGAAGATTATTACTAAGTTGATTTTGAAGAATAGGATGTCCCTTACAACGTCGAAAAACTATGTAACTTATTGGGAGCTCTAAAGTTTGAGAATTCAAAAATGCGGGAGAGACTTGAATAAGTCTCGCAAGAACCATTAGAGTTCCAATAAATGAATCTGTTATCTATTACCTCAAGGAAGAGATCGCCAAGATGAAAGGATCCTAAGTGGAGTTTCCTGGAGTGACAGCTAATTTCCAACCTCAACTCCAACTTCGACCTTAGATTCAGCTGGATAAGATGGAAGTGGAACCTATCGCAATACTCTCCGTCCTTGCTGTGGAAAAAACCTAAAGAACAACAGCCAAGACAAAAAAGAGTGCTCAAAAAATATTATTACTGTATGTAGACGAATCGCCTAATAAGACAATGTTTAGAGTTCAAAAGTTCAAAGCAAAAAATCAAGAGAATTATGGAAGAGACTAGCCAAGATATATTACTCGAATGGATAATTCTACAGGGAAAATATATTCAAGAAGCAGGCAACTCCAAGAGGAACTTTGCCTTTAGCAATAATTTAGACAGATCCCTCTCAGCTTTTTGCATAAAATGAGAGGTTAAATTTCATTAATTAATAAAAATATAAAAGTTTTATTAATCAGTTTTTAATGAAATATATCTTGTTAATTCCTAAATTGTTGACAGATTTTTTTATTCTTTCTTTTTAGCTCATTTCGTTTCTAGCCCTTTTTAAGAATATTCTACTTGTAACTCTTTTTATCGTTTTCTTAATTTGTATCTTATTTGCTTTCCTTTTTGATTCATGTAATACTATTTCATAATGAAATTTTCTTCTTTAAATTTAACTTTCTCATGAGCGATATTTAACACAGTTTGTTCCCTAGTCTTTTTTTCTATTATTTAAATTTTTAATTTATCAGCACTGTTTTGCCACATTTACTAACCTTTTACAGAATCAACATCTTAATATAAGTCTCTAATTATAAATCTAAACTAACTTTTACTCTTTCTTAATATCCATAGAGTCTTCATTTATTTAGTTTTATTGGGATTTATTATCCAAGAACAGCTGCTAAATCTACTTTTAAGTAGTCAGAAGAGATATAATTAATTTAATAAATTATAGTATTTACAAAATAAATTTTTAATTGCTATATTTCTATTTTCTTTCTATCTTTTTTTAATTTTGTTAGCTTTTGATCCATTCTTCAAATAATTAGATTATTTTAATTTGATTCCTAATTTATTGTTCTTGTGTTACTTTCTTCAATTTTATTTTAATGTAGTCGCATACTTAAAACTTTTTCTTCTTTGAGTACTAAATGTTAGGGGTTATATTTAGTAAGCTTTTATAATAATTTTATTTTAAACTTTCTAATTTTCTAATTTTGCTTATTTATCTTATAATGCTTTAAATAAACATATTCTATTTTAATTAATTAAATATAAGTAATAGTAATAATATAATATGATTAAGTAACTGTATATTGTAGTAATGATATTTTACTAAGAATACTAAATTTATATATATATTTAATTCCTAAATTAGTTATAAAGTTTATATTAAGTATTGCTTTTAGTTTTTTATATTAATAGCAGATTATCAAAGTTTCTTTTATTTATGAGACAATAAATCTAAAAATAGAAGTTAGTATTCTTTTATTGTTTAGACAGAAACTAATTTAGTTATTAATTCTCTATGTCTCATTTATATGCTTTGCTATATTTTATTTAAAATGCTTATATTTAATATATAAGTATTTACTGTCATAGATATATGCTACCTTTATAATATTTTATGTCTCTTTTAATAATAATGCATAATAAAAGAGTAATCAATGCTTACAATTAGATTTTCCTTAACAAGTACTTAGTAAAGTATAATGTTCCTATTAATTTATGGAAAACTAAGAATATTAAATATTAGCTGCTAATGAATAAGTGTTTAATAACTATAGTTTAAGAGAATAGAAAAGTTTAATAATCAAAATACACCTGCCCGTCATCTATTTCTTTCATATCATTCTATTTTGTTTTTGCAAATAATCCATTTTTTTCTTAAGGTTAATTAATCTTATTTACTGTGATTAATGGTTACATATATGCATAAATCTAATTAAATCACTTTAGAATAATTTCCAAATAATTTAATATTCTTATTTTGCATTTTCATATTTCAAAACTTTAGTTTTAAGTATTTTATTGAAAAAATAACAAAATATATACCCTTGTTTTTTTTCAATTTAATGAAAAATCCAAAGAAGAAATATATATAAATTCATTTTATTATAAACATTTTTCTAATATTATTTAATACTTTTAATTATTTTTAATTCTTTTATGAATAGGCCAATTAATTTTTCAAAAATGTTCTTATTAAATAAAAATCTGATCGAAAAAAAATTTTAATATTTTTATGATTTAAAATATTTTATCTTCATTTTATTTAGATTTTATTTTATTTTAGTTTTCTTTCAATAATTTTGTTAAATTTTTATAATTGAAAGTAAACTTTTTTTTAATTAAATTAAAAGTTTTTCACTTAAAACTTATTTTTAATATTTTTTATATTGAAATTTTTTTATTTTTTTCTTTTTAAGTTTTAATTTTTTGTATTTCTTTAATCTTACACTTTCTTTAATTTTTACTTGCTTCACTTATATATTTTTAATAGTATTTATACTTTCTATTTTTCAATAATTTTTAAATTATAGAATTTTTTTTCTTTACTATTTGAATTTTTAACTTTAAAATTAAAATTAAAATTAAAATTTGGATATAAAAATCATAAAGAAAAATTTAATTAAAGCAAATATAAAATTGGTTTATCTTATTAATATAAGTAAAAAATTTAAAACTTGGATTTTTTGATGGTATTTTAATCTCTTATCCGCAACCTCTGGATTGCCCTAGAGGCTAAATTCTAAAGTTTGAAAATCTCTCAAACTCTTCTCCTTGATATGTATTTTATCCTTGAAGCATCTTTTGCCTAGATAGTGCTTGGTACCTATTTTCTTGTATATTTTACCGAGTTTGTTGTCTTATATATTTCTCTTTTTAGTTTTATCTGATGATTTCTTTTCTTTTTGTTCTCCAACTTCTTCTAGTAGTTTCAGAACTCTTATTTAAAGCTATAAAATTTCTAGCTTCTTTTCTATATTCGCGTTTAGAGTTACGGTAGTAATGTCTTTTCATTTCTTGTTTAGGTTTAAACCGGCAATTTTTTAACCTTCAATTATCATTGGTTTATTTTACTATTCCTTTATTTCCATTTAACGCTGCAATTTTTGTTGATTTATTATATTTTTTCTATATTTTTGCTCAATTCTTTCTACTTCTATTTCTAGTTTTATGATTGCTTGTTCTGTTCTTGTGAAATATTTCACATGACTTAAGATCTCTTTCTTAAGTCATGAATCTATATTCTTTCTCCTCTCCTATTTCAAGTTTTTCCAAAAATCTCTTATTGTCTCTCTTTATTTTTTTAAATTTTTTCTGGAGGTCCAGTTCCATTTTTATCAGCTAGCCATAGCTTATTTACTGCTCTGCGGTGAAGTTGAGTCTCCCAAATTTATAATATTTTTAGCCTATTTTCTAGGTTATCTTCAGTGATGGAACTTTTGATTTATGGGCAACCTTTTAGGTACCCTTTCCCAAGTCCTAATTTTTTTAAGAAGTTGTTAACATCTGTTTTCTTAATATCTATAATTAACTTTTTAAAGCTCAAGTATTTAATAATTTATACTATAATAAATATGTAAAAATATTAAAATTAACATTTAAATTAATAAAGAAGAAGTTGATGCAAAAAAGATAAAAATATAAAAAAGTTATTTATTCATATAAGTTAATAAAGTGACTAAATATAACAG
Organism: Loxodes magnus; assembly: GCA_946699065.1. Classification (NCBI taxonomy): domain Eukaryota; phylum Ciliophora; class Karyorelictea; order Loxodida; family Loxodidae; genus Loxodes; species Loxodes magnus. The sequence goes on from CAMPDV010003709.1 coordinate 25,202, forward strand.
TAGAAAAAATCAAGATATCTGTCTGAAAGTGAGATCTATAGCATATCACAAAACAAGAGCAAGCAATCTAAAATTTAGCAATAAAAGCTAACAGAACTGGGAGATAAGCATGAAAAAGTATAAGAAAATTGACAAAAATGCAATTGAAAATCAAAAAATGACAAACATAAAAGCAGGAAATAGAGGATAAAATTGATCTGGAACAAGATAATTCTCCTGCACATTCAATAAATTATCTTAGTTAATTACGAAGAAATGCTATTTCTTGCAGAAGTGAAAAGCACTTTTATCAACAGTCCTAATTTTTCTATAATAGGTAGAACTTATTGAGAAGAGAGATACTGATTAGAAAAGAAAATATCATAATATTTTAGGAAGATGTTCTGCTATCCCTAGAGAATTATATATTAGAAGAAATTGACACTTAATCGGAAATTGGAAGAGTAGAAAAGAGTAGATTGGAGAGTAAAGTAGTTCTATCATTGATAAAAATCGACTACTTGGAAATGGGTTGTAAATCCCAGAAAATGAGTAAACTTCTTACATTTAACCTATTTTAATGCCAATGTTCCTTTATAATTATTTTAATTATATATGTTACTAAATTAAAAAGTTTAAATTGGAGTTTAGTGAACTTGGAGGACTTTCAACCTCGTGTTCACAGGACCAGTTTGATAACCTGGCTGGAACCAGCTCCCTTCAGAACTAATTCTTCAGTCGCCTTGGATTGTGTACCACTTCGGTTTGTAGATTTGACCTCCTGACGGATAAAATTAGTTACAGAATTCTCGTCTAATCTTATCCTAATATTAGTACTATTATTTTTCTTATTATTTTCTATTCTAGTACTATTATTTAATTAATTTCAATTTCTAACATTGTCTATTTTTATGTCCAGTTTGTTTGCATACAAAACATCTTGGCTTATTCCTAATTCATTTCTTGTCTGGACTCCTCGGTAAATTAGTAGCTCTACTATGTCCATTGGATCTTGAATTGTCCTAACTTTGAATTTCTACTACTGTTGCTGCTTGCTGTTTTCTTCAAGCACAGTTGTTCTCTGCTTCAACAATCCCATTTCTCTGAAGAAAGTGTTTTACTCTCGATCGTAGACTTCCCAGAGGCTTTCTTTCCTCTCCTTAAGCTCATTAACTTGATTTTTTAGAGCTCTATTCTCTAATCGTAGCTTCTTTACTTCCTCCTTCAGGTCAGAGAATGCGACTAAAATTTATGCTTGTTCTTCCTGGAACTGTGGCATCGCAAACTCTCCCATGGCTGCTGCTTCTTGCGTCTCCAGTACCTTTCTAGGTCCTTCCTCTTCAGTTGGTGTCATCGGGGTAGCCTTTTGGCGCTTTTGTCCCATCTTTTAGGTTGGCCTAGAAGTTCCTAGTTGAGTCTATTATTCTTGAAGGTTTTGAGAAGAAGATTATTTCTAGGAAGAAGACGTGTTAGTTAGAGATGAGGGTTCTTACTTTCTGTGCCCTTTTTAGATGGTATAAAAGGGTTTGTTGAAGCGTTGTAGCATTTATATATTTAATTTTAATTATATTAATTAAAAAATTAGAATTTATTAATTTTAGAATTAACTAAAGTCTCTTTAATTAAGTAAAATACTTATTACTATATAGTTAGTCTAAGCTATAGAAGGTTATAGATCTAGTTATGATTATACCTTATATTGAGAAATCATTTTTATCTTATTATCAAAATATAAACTATAAATGCTAGTATGAGCAAATGGACAAGAAATTTAATGTCTCTCAACTATTAAAGATATAAAAGAAACAGACTACTTGTTATTAATATCTAGTTACCCTATATTTCTAAGATACAATAAATATAAAGCTGGTATATAGAAGAAAGATTGAAATTAGCAGTTAGAAGATAGAACAAATTAAATGAAGATTAAGTTTAAATATCTATTTAAGACATAGAACAGCAGCATAAATTAATAATTTCTAAAGAGTTATACAAATCTTTTATAACCAGTCAATTTACTCTTAATTAGAATAGCAAATAAAGAATAAGAGCAAAGTAAAATAGTGTTAATAGCTAAGAAAACTTAAATTGGGAAGTGTTAAATTTATAATCTGAAAGAAGAGATTTGAGATTTAAAGAAATCGTATAAACTTTTAGTTAATTTAAAAATATTCAAATTGTAACTTCTGCATCTAATCTAAGCTATAAGAGCTTCTTTTATAATGCAAATTACTTTTAGCTTTATTAAACTAGTGAAATAAGTTTTTAAGTTTTTCCAAATAATAATCTTTAAAACTCCTCATTCTAAAATAAAAATTTCTTCAGAAAGGTAAAATGAAAATAGAAGCCTTAAAGCGATTATTTTTATACCTGAGCATTGAAAGTTATTAAAGAAGCATTCGTGCTTTTAACAAAGAAATTCTAAAATCTTACGGAAAAAGATTAGAAGATATTGAAGATATAAGCCAAAAATAAAAATATTCTAATAAATAATTAATAAAAAGGATTATCTAACTTAAATTATTGATCTTTATAGAGTTTAAAGAAAGGCATCCGTTTATTGAAATATAATACTAATGAAATGTATAATTTTCAAAATTAAAATGCTTCTATTATTCTCTTAACATAATACCTTTCTAATATTAATCTCAAATATTATCTTGCTTATATCAATTAAGTAATATGAACTATAATAATAATCAAGTAGATAACCTTAAAGCTTAATTATCTAAAATTAAAATTAGTTAAAAGATGCTTTATTATATAATTATTTTTTAATTAAATTATTGAATTAAATATAGTGCATAATCAAAAATCTATTCAGCTCAATTTACTCTTAGTAATATCTTTCAATTCCTCAGATGAGTCAAATTAAATTTCTTGAATATCGCTAAGAGATTTTTATTTTCCTACTTCCTTGTCTTTTATTCATTTTTTAAATGTTAAAGCTTTCTTAAGAACTCTTTTGCAAAGCTTTGAACTTTGAAGATTGATTTTTTTATTTCTTTATTGAAGGAAATTTAAGACCTTCATTTTCCTTTTCGACTATATTTTAAGGAATTAACAAAGTAAGCTATTCTCATTATTAGCTTGCCAATATTTATTGTCATAGTGATGATTCAGTCTCTTTCTTCGATTTGCACTATCAAAAGCATTATCTTAAGATTATTAGTTTTTTACTTCTGATACAGTTTGCTCTTCAAAAAACGAAAATTAATTTAATTTCTTACAAGCTGAACTTCTCCTCTCTTTATATTTTCTCCTTTAGACTGTTTTAATATATTTTATTTAAAATTTTTTGTCTCATTTCTAACAAAAGGATTTTAAAGCCTCCTTACCTATTTTAGTTTTTAAGCAGGTATATTAAATGCGTTAAATGCAAGCTTTGACCTTTTTAAACTCCCTCATCTTCTTAATTAAAATCCTAAAATATCTAAACATTTTTCCTTTGATTTAAATTAGGCTCTCTTTATGATTTTTATAGTTAAAGGTCAGAATTTTCTTTTTCTTACTTTAAAATAGTATATTCTACTTCCTATTTTAGGTTTTATATATAAAAGTCCATTATTTGATCATTCTCATCATTTATACCTTACCTGCTCTTCCATTCTAGTAGAAATTAAAATATTTCCATCCTTCTTTTGCCTCCTATTTTAAGAACCAGCGTTAGTTTTTCTTTATCCTGATATTACCTTTAACATTACTACTTTTTGCCTCTCTAGGTTCTTTATAAGTATTCTCTTTTATTTGCTTAACTAATTTTGATTTTATTCTTAGATAAAGTCAAGCAATCTTACTTTTATGTTTACACAAGGACATTAAATCGTCAGAACTTATGTGAAGCCATCATTATCATTTGGGAAATTACTAGGAACATCTGAGATAATCAATATAGAAGAAATGAGAGTTAGAATACAAAATCACTAAAGCAAAGTCGTATTTTAGATTCTATGATTCACTAAAAGAAATGTTTTATGAGAGAAGTCCGCAGAAGATAGTTAAGGTGGATACTAGAATGCTTCATTTCTCATAGTTATTTAAGGAGATGCTTATAAAAAGCTAATATCTTAACTATAGATTAAAACTTATTCCTAAGATTAGCATAACTGACAATGTTTACAGTTGTACTTCATTTATATAAAAAACGCTGAAACTAGTGAAATCGAAAGCTTTCTATAAATATGACAAACTCCCAGTATCAAGCTTCCTTTCTATACCCTATTTATAAGAATCCAAACTTTCTGTTTAGAGAAAAAAGTATGAAGCTTTAATTTTTGCTTTCGTAATAGATGAGTATTATAAGTGGAACCTTTGAACCTCATATAATAATCCCAGGTATTCCCACAAAATAAGCATATTTTTATATTCCTTAGTCCAATATTAAATAGTCGTGTCTTAGGAAACAAATGACTCTTCATCTATATCGATACAAGAGAGCAGATCAAGCAAACTCTTTTACTTCGGAGAATTAATCGTGAAGAAAATAACTGCGATAGTGGTGATGTATTAGTTTCTCATGGGAGTCAAAGTTCTTTAACAAAGCAAACGATCAATCAAAACAAAGATGAAGCTACTAATATAATAAAAGGTAAAAAACCATAAGCACAAGTTTTATGTAGTATATATCTTCGTTTATCTCTTCTATCTGATTACATCAAGCAATCGAAACTAAAAATCGAACTAGTTATGCTTTCCACATTTTCTTAAAAGGTAAATATTTAAAGAAGCTCTTTGGACCAATTTAAATCAAAGTTAGAAGTTAGAACAGCTAGTTAAATATAATTTATAAAAATCTTGAAATAGATTGAACGATACTTCTCTAATTTTTTCGCTCTTTAAATAGCTGATTTTATTAAGAATCAGGATTTAATAGAGTTAAAGCTTACAAACTTACAAGAATTAATGCTTTATCAATTTCATCAGGACACCTTGTGCATTATTTTTACCTTTTCTTTCATATCCAACTAAGCAAGAATTACACGGATTTCCTATGTAGACTTCCTGACACTCCCCTTTCCAGTTGATTTATTTCCTTTATGGCTCATCATATAAGTAACTTATGTTTGATATTTAAGTACCAAGACATGATTCTTTTCTAAAGCATTCTATAAAATTAGCTGAAGTATAATTAGTTCGTCAATATCCTTATAAAGGAAGCATGTCTGCTCCTCAATAGCATATAACCCCAAAAGGTCATTTTACATACAGTTCCATTAAGGTCTAAGGAATATTATTTGCTTCACAAATTTTACGTTTTCCTGACGATTCCTAATCTTCTCCTTATATACAATTTCTTAGTCTGATGTCAAATAAGTAGTGAAGAGCTTACATCAGAGATAGCATCGTTTATAACAATAGCATTAGTAATTAAATTAAGTTTACTATGAGTTCCAGGAGCAGAAGTGACTATTAGTTAATCAACAGTGAAAATTCCATTAACTTTTACATACTTGCTGTTTATAATAAAAACCTATTGGTCTCCTGCAGGTTAAATGGTCGTTTCAGATGTTTAATTATTTAGTACTATCTAACTTAATTTATCCTTCAAAAAAATATATAGCTATTGATTCACTTGCTGACCTGACGCTAACTCTATTTCAGTTTTAAAAAAGCATTCTAGAATTATCTTTGCGGCTAGAATAATGAATTACAGTCAATAGTTAGGCTATAAAAGCCTATACTTTGATTGTTAGTAAATTGCATCATAAAAGCTCTTGAAGCTAAATCTGGACCATATTTAGCAAATTATACACGAAGAATTAGCAAATTTCTATTTCATTATAGTTAGGAATTAGTATTGGCTCAAAATTATCGTTTGATATACCTCCACTTTATCCCTTCCCAATCAAAGCTCTGTTATAGATGAAATAATTTGAATCAAACATAGGAATTTTCCCTTTATCAGCATATTTGAATTAAACAGTTCCTCCTTAGAATACAGCTCAGTTTAATTAAAGCCAATCATTAGCAAAATATATATACTAGTTTTCAAAATAAACAGCTCCTGCATTTTCTGCATGATTTAAGCTAAATTTTGAGTTATAGATGTATGCTAAGCTTTTACCATCTAATTCTTAACTGATATAAACTGCACCTTCAATCTTTGCTTAGTTAAACTAAAAGTTGCACACCTCCTTTTTTTTCCGAGTCTTCCAGAATGTTTAAAAAAATAAGTATAGTTAAAATGTTATTTAGCACCTATTATCTGAGTAAATAGCTTTATTTCTATAATTTCCAAAGAAACAACTTATGCATTTTAATACCGAACCTGAAACTGAAGCTGCTCCGCCTATTTATGAAGAGCAGTTATCAGAATAACGCAAATATTTTTAAATATTTATTAACCTCCTTTTGTATTTGCCTTTGAGTCATTTTTATTTCTATTTATGGAGCTCTAGAGTATATATTTATAACTAAGAGATATTAAATAGATAATCAAGAGAGTTGTAATACATAATCAATACCTGCTTACTCATAACTTGTGTATTATGATATTTTAAGAAGACTTTTGAACCTAATTATGCTAATTGATTGCCAAATCTTATTAAATGAAATTAAGATATATATTAAATATTAAGCATATCTCATGCCTTTTTAGTGTAGACTTTTAATGATTTATGCATCAAGCATTATTATTACATTTTAAGTAACTTTTATCTAATTTTAGCTATAAAAGATAATATAAAGGATATAAATGTAATTTTCTTAGACTTCACTTCTGATTATTCTAGACCTTCATTACTTCTATATATCTTTTTAGTTTAGCTTCTAATTATTCTCTTCATGAGTCAATCGCTTTTTTTATATTTAATCTCATGTTTTAGTTTAACTTTCTATTTCAGATAGTTTTCCTCAGACATCACAAGGAAATTGACTTTTAATATTTATTTACCTTTATAAGTTAAAAATTTACTAGATGTATAAAACTAAATGACTCTTACTGTTTTGAACTTTTATATCCCTCCTAACTATTTCAGGCTTTAATTGAGAAAGTAAGTAATTATAATAATTGAAAAATTAGATATGCCAATATGATCAGTGTACTTTCCCTTATAAGTAGTAATTATTTTTTAGTCCAGTTTTAATGATGATTGCTAGAAGTAACTATAACCAGAATATAAGGAAATGTTAAACTATAAATCTAAAGCAAAAGGATATTTCATAAATAAGCCCAAATATTTAATATCTGTCAATATTCTTGCCTTTCTCCTGTAATGCATATTAAAGAAACTAAAGTAAAGCTTTTTCTTTTTTAGTCTATTTGATAATGATTATATTATTTGGTTGCAAAGCTAAGAAAATAGATTTAAAAAGAAGAATGACTAGTTTAAAGAAAGCATATCCCAACAATTTTATTTTGATAATATCTTTGCTTTATTTGATTATCGATGCAAAGTTTCTTTATTAATCTCTTTGTATTAAAATCATTATTAGTGTTAAATGTAAAGCATATTAATATCTAAAGCTGTTAAGTATAATTTTATCATATCTATATATGCTTTATATTTATTATGTTTCAACCAATTAAAAAATCCTTTAGTTTCTTATAGCAGTAAATTAAAAATCTTAGGTAATTTATCCTATTAGCAAAAGTATTTTAAAGTCTTCCTTGGAATTAAAAGGAAACTAGTTAAGAGCTTATTAGACTTAAATTTTAAGTTTATAAGATTTTTAATTCTAATATTTAGAAAGTTATAAGTAATTAATTTTACTGAAGTATGGAAAAGCCAATCTATTTTAGTTAATTGCCCACATTTAAATTTAGTAGTTTTTTTATCTGTTTGGCGCTCAATCTTATGACTAAAGGGATTTCTTTTTAGATTCCTTTTATAAGCAAATCTTTAAATCTTCTTACACTTAAATAATTTTATCTATCTTAAGATAAAACGATGATATAATCAGCTTAAAATATAGAATAAAAGTTTATTTAGTCTAATGAAGTCTTCATTTATTTAAACATTAATACATTTCTATAACTCTTCTAGTTAACACTACTAATTAAGTGTATGCAAATCTAGTCGAAAACTCTAGAATAAAGAAATGAATGCTTATACTATTTTTCTATACCCCCTTATTTGCAATTTCGTTTTTGAAACTAATTTTGTTTTGCATAGATTCTAAATTATAGGATTAGAGTTTAATATCCTTGCTATTTATCTTTTGGTATTTTTATTTTGTTTCTTATTAATTCTAAGTTATTTAAATAAAGTGCTAAGACATATAGGAATAGATTTTGCTAGTTTTCTGAAACTATAGATCATTATAAAACTAATTAATTAATAATTACTTAGTAAATTTATATTTAAAGATAGTTAGTACTTGTCTTTATCATTACGCTTACTATATAAAGAAGGTATTTAACTAGATTTTCCTCAGCTTATAGATTCTTAGATTGATTTTATCTTATAAAATAGAAGTTTAGAATTGGATGTATAAAAGAGAAGCTAGGGGTTTTATTTACAAGCCAATAGATATTTTAAATTTGGCTGTAATTAGTATACTTTGATTTCCTTTTGCTCTATTGATATATGTAACTTTATTTTAGCTAAGCTGAATAATTTCTCTCTTCTTATTATAATTAAATAATTTAGCCTTAATTTATTTATTTTAAACGCTTTTATTATTAATAAATAGAAGGATTCTAAACACTCTGATTAAAGTACTTATAATAAACAATAAAGGATTTAGATGCTTTGCTTTTATAGTTGAATAGATGACTGATGGTAGTTTGCTATTGCTTGTAAAATATAGAGTTAGAATTGTGTATAGTTAGAGAAATTTGCACTATACTTAAGAGCTGCTTTAACTTTATAGCACAGATTAAAATGAAATAGTATATTACCATCACCAAAGTAAATTAAGCTTTATCCTTTTTTACTAGTAAAGGTTACTAAAAGCTAATCTTAGTTCATATGCTTATAACATTTCTTAAAGCTCAAAGTGGTTCTTCCTCTATGTAATATAATATATCTCTATAATCAACTACTAAACATAATTCTTTAACTAATACCTTTCAAATCAATGATCATTAGGTCTTATAATTTATTTATTTTACCTAGAAAATATTTAGTTAAAAGATGTGTAAAGTGAGCTGACTTTAAATGCCTTTAGAATAGAACTAATTTAGTTTACCTTATTTCCCTAATTTTCCACAAGGAATCACCATTTTATATTAGTTTGCTATTTCCTACTATGATTCTTATTCCTCTATTCAAATCAAATAACCAACTAATTTTTCTTTTTACAGTCTCTAGTTTAATTATTTTAATCTTTAGTACTAGGTTATATTTACAATCTACTTAAGCCAATAAAGGTTTAATTAAGTGTTCCTTATATTATAACCTAAAAGCACAAAAAAGTGCTATAATAGGCTTTTTTATCCAATAAGAATGAGTTATTCAATCTTACTCTTGACTGCTATAAATAGATGTTAGAGATTTTACTAATACTTTACTATAATTGCTAAAAACAGCTAAGTATTTTGTTCCTATTTAAAGGATAAAGCAATAAACAAGCAAATTTCAAATAATAGTAGACTTTAATTGATAAAGTAACCTTTATAAGTTTTAATATTCAAGTTTGTTCTCAATGCAAAAATGTAGAAATACCATAATTTTTACTTTAGTGATATGAAAGATTTAAGCTTAGTGTTTTTTGAAAATTAAGCAATTTTGAAAAAATAAAATATCTTGGTTAAAGGTAAAGCAGGTTCGTTTCCATTAGAATATTGCTTGAATTTGAAATTAAATTAATATGAAATAGAAAGTCTAATCTAAGCTATAATTATCTGCATATTATATTTGCATCTAAAAGAAATGCATATCGTATAATTAGCTATAAATACAATAGCCATACTTAAATTCAATTAATCAGGCTTTAAATTTAGCAGATTGATTGATAGATAAATCATCATATAATAGTATAAATTTTAGCAATTTTTGGGGAGTTTTATTCCGCTCCTAAGTTTTTTACAACTTTGTATGAAATTTGGTATAAATAGAAGATAAGCTAATTAAATTAAGCATGTGTGGCCGAGCGGTCCAAGGCGCTAGACTCAAGTTCTAGTGGGAGAAATCCCGCGTGAGTTCAAATCTCACCGCATGCATTTGACCATATTATCTTATTTTTTATCTTCTAAAAGTTATTTAAATGAATTTTTTAAGGAGTGTTATCAAATAATTACTTAAGCCTATTTTACTTTAAAGCCCTTTTTTATCTTCTTAAGATATTTTCATTTGGATGTTGTAAGATTTTAGGAAAAACCTTTAAATTGGATATGGTATTTATATTTCGTACTATTTTAAAAAAAAATCTAATAGCATTAACAATAAAACGAGATAAATTCCTCTAACTGCTTTAGCATACTTTTCTAACTTACATTTTTTAGAAATTAATTCTTTAGTATATTAGCATACTAGCACCCTTATTAGTTTGGCAACTTTTGAATTTAAATATTTTGAAATTATCAGCAACTATTTTTAAGCTTGACTCTTTGAATTATCTTAGATATATAAATTTTTATTCAAATAACTATTTTATAAAATAAAGGTATTACGATCAAAAATCCAAAACAGCTACAACATGATATTTTCTTGATGAATGGCTATAATATTTTATTGTGACGTTTATATCTTAAGAAAGATTGTAAAAATAGGTAGTAATAAAAATGTAGATAATTAGTTTGCTTTTCATTTCCTTTACAATTTAAAATTGATCCCTTAGTTTTATATACAATGCCATAAAGATAAACTTTAATTTGATTTATAAGGTTTAGTTCAATAAGCCTATGAATGAATTTTTCTATTCTTTCTTGAATTAAATTTGTTAGTGAGGATTCATCATGAAAGACTTATCCTTATATCTTATAACTTACTTTGGTACAAGGCAAAAAATCATTTTATCTTATAGATATTTATTAAAGGCTGATTATAAACTATAAGGAAAGCTAATATTGTCACTTATATTTAATCTAATTTAATCTAGATTAATGGTAGGTTTATTTTTCATTTGCAATCAGATCTATAAGCTGTAATAGATAATGAACTATTAAACTCTTTTATGAAATTAAATTCTATATCTTTACTAAAAATAAGACATTCCTAGATAATTTACTTTCCTTTTAAAATAACTTATGAACTATAAGCTCTTAAATTAAAAAGGGTAGCTAATATATTTATTTATTATATATTATGTTTAACTTCTTGGTTCTTATAATTTAAATCATTTAATTTTGATCTGAGTTTGATGTTAAAAACTGGGAATGTTTTTGCAAATTAAGTTTTTGTGCAATTAAATGTAGTTTGAGTTAATAGACTAGTTGGCTTTTTTGATGCTTTATCAAATCCTTATGTTTTTTCACTAAGTGTTGCTTAATTCCATTTTACCTGTTTAATTTCATAGAACTATAGCTCTCTTTTGTTTTTAAAGAAAAATATGTAATCTCATTTTAAAATAGGCTTGGAATATATATTAAGGTTCATCCATTTTTTCTTTATGATCTATTATCTATTTGAAGTCATAAGCTAAAGTTCTACTTAAACCCTCACCACTACATCTGATATAGAAACTTTATTCTTTTTTTGAATAAGCAGAACTTGATGAGCTTTTATCTGCAAGTTAAGTTTATAAGAGTCTTCAATTCTAGTCAATGTTTGAACAAGTATAAATAGAATTTTAGGCTTCACTTTTATCATAGTTAAACCCACCAAAGACATAAAAATCTTCTTTTACTAAGCAAAGACCGAATGTTCTCAGTGTTATTGGAAAGTCTTCAAAGCAAGGAGTAAGTTTAAGCGTTTTTATATTAAAAACTAAATGTGATCTGGAAGTTTATCCTCCTATTAAGTAAACTAAGGCTTTATCATCAAATATAGTTCTATGATGATTTCTGAGAAAAAGAGTTTCTAACTCTTAATTTCTGTATTAATCATTTCCTATCTAAAGAATAGTAAATCACTTTGAAGAATCACTTCCTCCAGATATGATTATAGATTACCTTTTATCTATTCAACATAATAATTATCCCTTTTAGCGATGGAAATTTCTTACTGTAGAATTTGCTAATTAGCCACTTCTATAGTTGAAGGAAGATAAAATGTTTGGTGAATATAAAATAGTTTAATACATTTTAAACTATTAATGGCAGAAGTTTGGACAAATCTCGGATTTGCTTATCATCAAAGCAACTTTGCTAAATAGCATTCCAAGCTAATTAGTATTCTGGCATTTTTGCTCGCTTTTCTAAGATAAAATAACTTGACAATCAGTTCTTATTTGATATGAAAATCCAGTTCTAATAAGCAATGGTTAATTTAAAGTTTAGTTGCTATTAAATTAGTCCTAAACCATTTTGAAATAAACCAAAGCCTTTTCTTAATTAATGAAGTAGAATTTAGGAAATAAAGAGCACATAAGTTAAAAGATCTTTACTGTAGTCTAATGATTTTAATAATCATCATTTAAAGATTGAAACCAGGAATGATGAAGATATTGTTTAGCAATATTTTTATTTACTATCTTCAAGCGCTGCTTAAATAGCAGGAGATTGATTAAGATAAGAAATAGCTCCACTGAAGTTCATTAGAATGAAAAATAAGTAGAAGCATTATATTTCTCTGTTATATTTGAGTTACCAAATTTTGAATAAAATTATAGTATTAAAAATCCTTAGTTTCTAGTAGCCCATATAAGTAAAATAAAATTTACAGTTTTTATTTATAAAGCTAAACATCTTTTTTAGTTAATGATTCTTAGAAAAAAGTAAGCATTTGTTCATTTGAATATCTATGAATTATTAAGAATAAAAGGGTTGAATTATTCCAATAAATTGGAATTTAGACTGGTGAATTTTTGTTTTACAAAGCTTTAAAGATTTATTTTTTAGCTTCTATTTGTTGGTTTATTCTATTTCTTAGAAGACGTATTCCATAATCTCTTTTCCTTATGATTTAATATTCTAAGTTTAATATTTATAAATTGGAAGTGCAGATTTAAAAAAAATATAAAGCTTTATTTTTATTTTTCTTAATAAAACTCTATCAATTTAAAATATATTTAATCATTATTTTCTTTTATAAACAGCTAAAGTTTAGGAGCAAATATGGATTATATTTTTAAGACTTTCGCTATTTATATAGTCTTAATAAACTTTTGTAAGATAGATGCATAAAACCTTATTTATAATATTTATTATATTTGCTATTTAAAAGTTTTTCTATATAATTATATTTAAACTGGCTTTATACTTTTGCAAAGGGTATTTTAGTTATAAAATAAAGATTGACTCCTATCTTTTATTAGCTCACGCTAATAAAAGTAAAATAATTTCTTAAATAAAGCTTTAATTTTTAAATTTTATTTAGATTAATGAAACTATAATACTAAGCTTATTATAATAATGCTTTGAGATACCTCTATTATGTTGCTTATATAGAAGCTATTTTTATCTCCTGTTTCAATAAGTTATTAATATGATGAAAAGGAATAAAAATATATTGATATCTTAGGATAGATATGAAAAGAAATAGATCTGTTCTTGAAATATCATTTTTCCTTTTATATTTTGATTCTTCTAAGGATTTATTAGTTTAATTAAAAAAGTATTAAAAAGCTAAAATATATTGCACAAAGTTTTAAATTGTGCAGCTATGATGAATAATCTATCTATTCTCTAAAATTCCTTTTGTTAAAATAAGCTTAAAAAATGTTATTTTTGTAGTTAATCTAAAATAATTATTTTTATCTTGCTTTTTGAACATTCAATAATTAACCATTTATCAAATTAAGCTTCTTAACAATAATAAAATCAAAAATTAATTAACCTAAATTTACTAGATTCAAATTTAGTGTGTTTGGTTGTTAATATATGAAGTTTTATTTATTATATAAAACATGCTAGGGAAATAATTTATTATAGACTAAGAAATTTTATAATAAATGTGAAAAACGGAAAAAGAAATTAAAGATAAAATCCTACTCTTAGTAACTTTATTTAATATGCATCATAATAAAAATATATTTATCATATATAGATTCAAATGCTTTTTTCTACTAAGTTATTATTTCAAAGTTCTAACCTGATTTTTTTTGAAAGATGCTAGATACTAAGGTGGAAGCATTCCGATCACTTTAGAAGACAAGATTTTCATGCTAGCACACTAATAACTCTATCATTTAAACTTAAAATTCTCTATTAAAGAGCTTCGCACCATTGAGATGCTACGCGCTCTCTAATCTTATATATTTATTAAGCTTTTTTCCTTAAAACGTGAGATAAATAAATGAACTTCTATCGCTTTAATCTATTATAAATATTTAGTATTTAAATCTGATTAAACATTGTTTATTTCTTTTTATGTGCTTAGGAATATTTGTACTATGGTATTATATAGAAATATTCCTAATTCTATAATATAGAAAATTAGATTTTATGCATTATCCTTATATGTATATCCTTGTAAATTTGCATCTATATGCAAAGTAATTTAATCTACATTATATTAAATTTTAATATAGATATAAATATAAATATACAGGTGCATTTAATGATTTTCTTTCAAATTAAAATATCACTAATATGGACATTTAGAATGAAATATATGATAGTTCATTGAATTATAAAGCTAGCAATATTATATATTCTTAAATAGGGGCAGCTATCCTCAAATTCAGATTACTTAAGATCTGCTACCATCCATAGTCGAAGAACTGAACAAGAATATGTGCAGAATCCAAGAGTAACCAAGAAGAGGATCATTAGATTAAGAGGTATTAAGTAGCGTTAATGATGAAAGAGGCCAGATACTAAGATGGGAGCATTCTGATCACTTTAGAAGACAAGATTCTCATGCTAGCACACTAATAACTATAACATTTAAACTTAAAATATATTCTTTAATTAATCAAAAAGGCGTGAAAAGGTATACATTATACTTAATAATAAAATTAAAATGGCTGAGAAATTAAAGAATTATAAGCTAAATTATCTTACTTTATTAAAATAAAAACATCTTTCTTTATTTAGTTCTTAAACTAGGCTTATTTAAAATAACTGAAAACTATAAATAAAGTTAAGTTTTATTATTTTAGTTAGCTAATAATATCTCTTTAGCTAAGTAAATATAACTAAAGTTATTTAAATAGTTATTATACTTTTATAAAACTATGCTTTTAATCCTTATGCATTGTTAATAAATACGCCTTTTTAGTAAAGTTTTTTTTGGTTTTACTCTTTGATATTAAACTTACTAGATTGATATTTCTTAAAACTTAATTAAACTTGCTAGTTAACATTAATTTTTAAGCTTACTCAAATTTAATGTGTGAGATCTTCTTCAATTAATTCAACCTAAAGCTATATGTCACTTTATTACCAGATCTAGCATTTTATAGAGTAAATATCCTTGGAACTTATTTTGAGCTTTTAATGCAAGCAGGATTTCTGACTCAATATTCTTTTTAATACGGGCATTCAATTTCAAATTATTGTATCAGTAATTTTGATTTTAAGTTGTTTCTTCAATTTTTTAATCTAATTATCTAAATAAACCTAGTGATACTTGAAGTTAAATGATAAATCTAGATATCTTTCTAGAGAATATTTTGATTCTTGTAAGCTTCTATTAAAATAACTTCATTTTAACTAGTCTTTAGTATTTCCCTTTTAGCTTAGCTATTTTTTTAGTTGATACTTTTATTTTACTTATAAAAATATTATTTTACTTTAAATTTTGCTTAGGTATTGACTAAGCTTAATATTTATTTCATTATCTAAACCTTATTTTATTAATACTCAATACTTGCTAATATAGAAGTATCAAAAGACTGAAGAGGTAGTTTCTGTTTCCCGTTACTTTCAAATACTTTTCAAATCTTTTTCGTGCTTCCTAGATCCTTGCTCCTAACTCTAAACTTTTTTACATATCAACTTGATTCTAAAATCACTGACTATTAAATTTTCTCTAATTAATTCCCCACTTATATAAGCATTTATCACTATGAGTCTACATTTGATGGTTTTTTTAAATATTCCAGTTACACCCTTAATTAATAAGGTAGATATTTAGATCTATTTGATATTAGCTGGTAATAATGTTAGTTAGTGATGTTAGTATATAATAAGCTACATGAAGCTTAGATAAATAATGGCTAGTTAGTTTATTAATCTTTAGTATGCTTTACTTATTTAGTTTTATACAACCTATTAATCTTTACCTATGAAACTAACTTTATTATTTAGATATTACTTAGGAATCATTATAGATACTAGAAAATAAAGGAGTACCACTATAATTATATCCTATGTATGTAATGTAAATAGTACTAAGTTTCTTTGTCAAATGATGTTTCTTGAAAAGCCAAATTTAACGTATAGAAATAAAAAGATCCGGCGTTTTAGTAAGTTGCTTAATTGAAACTTCAACCAGAGCTGCTACAAAATAAAAACTTGAAAGATAAACTTGAATATTTAAAGACTTAAATAACCCTTTGAGCTTTATCGGTATAGCCATTATTTTTAAAATAAACAACTAAACTTAGTTAAGAAAATTGAGTTTTGCTTGATTAAAAATCTGAAATTCTATCCATTAGTCTTTTTGTTTGAAGGAAAACGGTTAAAGAGCAATAAATTACTTGGTAGAATTTGAAGACTAAAGATTGAATATATAGAAAAGTGAAAACATAACTAAGAAAACTTAGTTAGAAAACTCTATGAAACATCTAGAAGCTAACTAAATAAAAAAAGCTTCTCATTAGTAAGTTTTATCAGATAGCTATTTTACTAGAAGAATCAAGAATATTGTAGCAAACTAGATTTATACCTACTTTATCATATCTAAGTTGTTAAAAACTTAAGTTCAGAAAATTTTTACCTGTTCAAGTTGCAGACTTATTGGGACAAAGAAAGAATTCAAAGAGAAGAGCAAAGAAAAATTGGGTGTGAATAATAAACTTTGAAGTAGAAGGATAACAATAATGAGATTCAATTAATAATTATCTTTAATATTTAAGAAATATAACCTGAAAACTAGGCAGGGCATTTAATTAAAGATGTATCTAAATTAAAGCCTATAGGAGATATTTTTAGATTTTGAAAGAAGTCGACTAAAACAGAAATTTAATATATCGCATAAATTTAACTATGTTGACCTAAAAGCCAGAATTCAAAAATTGTATCTTTCTTAAAAATTAAAATTACAGAAGAGATTTTATATCTTACTAGACATTGAATTAGAGAAGAAGAAATAAAAATACATAAGCAGAGTTGCTATAAATTTAAGAAAGTTCAGAGAAGCGTATTTTCAAAATAATTTAATAAAAGACAACTAGATGTTGGAGTTATACCTAAGAACTTTATCGATTATACTGATATAATTTTTGCTAAAGTTTATAGATAATTTAGTCTTAATATAACTAATTGTAAGCGTAAAACGTATAAGTTTAATACTATCTTATAGAGTTATTATCTAATTACTAAGTTCTATTTATTTATTGTTTTTACTTTATTTGAAATATTCTCCTAAATTTACCTTAAACTCTTGATTAAAAGTATTGATGATTATTTTATAAAAAATCAAAATTAAATTTTATAAATAATAGGTTTAAATGATTTAGTATAAAGGGAATTAAGGAACCAATACTAAATAAGATGGATATCTTCTATTAGTTAAGCTTCTATTATTATATAGATATCTAATTTTAATTAGTTCTTATTAAATATCTTTTAGGTAGTTATTATTAAATAGTATGCTTCTTTATATTATCATCAGAAATAATTAGATATTCAAGTTTTGTTTAGTGTTTTTCTAATATTAAATAAGATTATTTGGCTTTAGTAGTGGATCTGCTTAAAGATTCTTCAGCTTTTTCCTATAAATATAGAATACATAATTGCTTTGGATAGTATTAGATTAGTTATCTTTCTTAATTTTATTTACCGCTGATCTTCATTAATATGTTTACCCTTATTTTCTAGCTTCTTTCATTAAACTTTTTTCGTTTACATTCAAAGAAAAAATGATTCTCATGTTTTCATTTTTACTTGATTTTTATTTAATTAACTATAGTTACACCTAAAAGATTTATTTAACTATTTCACAACATTTCACTAAAATTTTTGCTTCTGCTCAAATCAAAATATAAGCTAATGATAGTGATATTTTTAACCCGTTCTTTACTTAGTTTTGCTTTTTTTAAATATTTTAGTCTAGGATATTCTGCCTTAATTTTATATTTAATATGCTCATCAATTTTATTTCTCTTTTCTTTTTAATCATTTCTAATATTTTCGATAAATCCATGAAGAATCCAAATTTTTATTTTGGTAGAATAAAGTTTGTTGCTTTTAATTTCTACCCTTACTGCTCTGATTTACCAGCTCTAAATAGATTATATTTTATCTTTATATTAAACTGCTTGCTCTTTGTTAAGTGAAGTTACACCTGTTTCTCAGTTAGCCTATGTAGTCCTAAAAACTTAATGGAGATTAAAGCCTTACTCTTAGTTTTTCTTTTTCTAATTAAATCTTTATTTTCTTAATTTTAAGTGAAATAAGTAAGTTATATTAGTAATAAGTAGTGAATATGATTAAATAACAATAGCTCTAACTAGTCTAAGTAAGTTAAGCTTTGTATTGACTATCTTCTACTATTATATCTATGCTCTATTTAAACTCTTATCTCTCTAGTTAATCTTAAGCCTACATTTAATTAACTCTTATTATAATATTTTACAACTTTGATACTTAATCTTTGCTACTTTAATTAGTTAGTTTATATTAGCTGCTGAAAGAGAAGTATAGAGACTTAGCAGTCTATGATAATCTTCTAAGTAATGAGTAGATTATAAATCAGAATTTTCTTTAATAGCTTAGTTAATAAATTTAGCTATCCACTAGTTTTGCTACTACATACATAGGATATAATTATAGTGGTACTCCTTTATTTTCTAGTATCTATAATGATTCCTAAGTAATATCTAAATAATAAAGTTAGTTTCATAGGTAAAGATTAATAGGTTGTATAAAACTAAATAAGTAAAGCATACTAAAGATTAATAAACTAACTAGCCATTATTTATCTAAGCTTCATGTAGCTTATTATATACTAACATCACTAACTAACATTATTACCAGCTAATATCAAATAGATCTAAATATCTACCTTATTAATTAAGGGTGTAACTGGAATATTTAAAAAACCATCAAATGTAGAGTCATAGTGATTAATGTTTATATAAGTGGGGAATTAATTAGAGAAAATTTGAATAGTCAGTGATTTTAGAATCAAGTTGATATGTAAAAAAAGTTTAGAGTTAAGAGGAAGGATCTAGGAAGTACGAAAAAGATTTGAAAAGTATTTGAAAGTAACGGGAACAGAAACTACCTCTTCAGTCTTTTGATACTTCTATATTAGCAAGTATTGAGTATTAATAAAATAAGGTTTAGATAATGAAATAAATATTAAGCTAAGTCAATACCTAAGCAAAATTTAAAGTAAAATAATATTTTTATAAGTAAAATAAAAGTATCAACTAAAAAAATAACTAAGCTAATAATATCAAGAAGTATAAGATAAAGGCAAAGATGAGATTGAAGAAAAAGCAGATTTATTTATTATTATATAAAGAATAAAATTGGCTAACTTATTAGGTGGAGATATTATAATCCTTTTTATTAGTACTAACCTCAATATTTCTATTTATGAAAATATAGAAAACTATTTTATTTATTCTTCATATTATTCAACCAATCTACTTATTTTTCTAACCCCTTATTTTTCAATTTTCATTAAAATATTTGTCCTTATAAAGATCAATTCCTTTTTTAAGGTTGTTAATTCATCAATGAATTTCTTTTACCTTCGAATTTTTTAATACCTTGGATAAAAAATGATTTATTTATAAACCATAACTATTAAGCAGTGACTTTCTTTAATCAAAATTAGTAAGCATAACTAAGCCTGTTTTATAATATTTGATAATAATAATAAAATTAAGTTTGGCAATCTTGGAGGAATTTCACCTCTTCCTGCTGATCGCCGGATTGCTCCTGGATTATATAAAAATGTTTAAAAATTTGATCTCCTCTCTCTTTCACTTGGTCATATTGTCTTCGGCTTCATCTTCCATTCTGTTCTGATTTCTTTCTGTAGATCTTGCCAAGCTCATTCATATAAAATCTTTCTTATTCTCTTCTCTATTACAGTTGATGCTTTTTCCTTTATTGCACTTGTAGTTTTCTTAGCTTGATTCAGTATTAATTCTTGAAACTTAGGAATTTCTTGCATCTTCTTCATAATTGTTCTCCCGAATTACAATAATAACATCTTTTCTGATTTCTTTTAGGCTTTCTTATTTCTTCCTTCTCAATCACCATTGGATCATTTCTTTGCTCATTTTACTCTATTTGCCATTGCAGTTTCTCTTCTATTTTTTCAAGTCTTTTATACAGTTCTGTCTGTTTCTGAAGATAATTTGGGGTTAGCTACTCTGATCTTGTGATATGTTCCAAAAAGCACTTAGTTCTCTTTCCTAAGACATGAGTCTTGATTCTATTCATTCTGATAGGTTAAACTGTTGCATTGCTTCTCATGTCCTTCTTTAGCTTCTTGATCTCTTCCTGGAGATTTAGTACCACTTTGATGAGCTATTCCATGCTCATCTGGCCAGAAGGATTAAATTCTGATACCTCTTGGTGCATAGCAGACGAAGTCTGCTTTCTGGGTTTCTCCTAAGACGTTAGGATGATTGCATGGATGATTTTCTTAGATTACTTCTGTTCTTCTTGGACTTATTTTCCTGATTATTAAGAAAAAGGTTAGGGTTAAGTAAAAGAAGACTGGCTGAGGGTGTCTTCTGGTTTCCTCTCCTTCTTAGAGGTGATGTAGGAATCTTTTTTGAAGCCTTCCTAAATTAATATTTTATAATATTTGATATATATTATTTGCTTATACAATATCTAAAAAATGTATTTACTTCAAATAAAATCAAAAACAGAATTTAAAACTAAAAGATAAAACCTACTTCAAAAGTATCAGGGTCTGTAGGTAATTAATGGGCTTTGTCTTCTTCGTTTATTTCTTAATTATATCTTTCAGAGCCGTTTTATAGTATCTCTTAATAAAAGCCAATAAAAGGATAAAATAAAAAAAATCTAAGTAAAGCTAATTAGAGCTAATTAAGGTTTAGTTATTCATTTTATATGAATAGACTGAAATTCTATTTAATACACATTTAGAATAAGTTTATAAAGCCTTGTGGCGCAACGGTTAGCGTATCAGCCTTCTAAGCTGAGGGTTGTGGGTTCGAATCCCACCAAGGCTGTTTTTTAATATATAAGATCTTTAGAAGTATCTATTATTAATACTACTAACTTTATTAAAGAAACAGGAACTATTTATTTTCAATACGCACTACAGGTTAGAATATATTTCGTTATAAAAAGCCTATTACAAATAGCCTAATATCGCTATTTATATCAAATCATTTTTTGTTCACTTTACTGTAATAAAAAGAAGACTATCTTTAAAGAAATTCATTTAGGTTAGTGTCTTGAAGTTTAAATACTCTCCCTTTTATAAAGATTCATATCCCTAAAAAATTACCAAAAATAATAGAGATATAACTAATTATAATATCCTAAGCTTACTTTAAATAGACTCATTTTAACTACATAATAGATTAGTATTCATGAAAACTTCAACTTTAAATTTCTTTTAATTTTTAACTGTCCAAAGAAATTAATTT
>CAMPDV010003710.1:0-40332 GCA_946699065.1 Loxodes magnus
GACCACTCATGGTCTTACAGGTACCTGTCTTGACGTCCCATAGTCTCACCGTATAATCTGCACTTCCCGATACGATGAACTCTGAATCACTGGATATAGCCACAGATGATACATAACTAGTGTGACCACTTATGGTCTTACAGGTACCTGTCTTGACGTCCCATAGTCTCACCGTATAATCTGCACTTCCCGATACGATGAACTCTGAATCACTGGATATAGCCACAGCATATACAACATTAGTGTGACCACTCATGGTCTTACAGGTACCTGTCTTGACGTCCCATAGTCTCACCGTATAATCTTAACTTCCCGATACGATGAACTCTGAATCACTGGATATAGCCACAGCATATACATAACTAGTGTGACCACTCATGGTCTTACAGGTACCTGTCTTGACGTCCCATAGTCTCACCGTATTATCACAACTTCCCGATACGATGAACTCTGAATCACTGGATATAGCCACAGATGATACAGAACTAGTGTGACCACTCATGGTCTTACAGGTACCTGTCTTGACGTCCCATAGTCTCACCGTATAATCTGCACTTCCCGATACGATGAACTCTGAATCACTGGATATAGCCACAGCATATACATAACTAGTGTGACCACTCATGGTCTTACAGGTACCTGTCTTGACGTCCCATAGTCTCACCGTATAATCTGCACTTCCCGATACGATGAACTCTGAATCACTGGATATAGCCACAGATCTTACATAACTAGTGTGACCACTCATGGTCTTACAGGTACCTGTCTTGACGTCCCATAGTCTCACCGTATAATCATTACTTCCCGATACGATGAACTCTGAATCACTGGATATAGCCACAGATGATACATAACTAGTGTGACCACTCATGGTCTTACAGGTACCTGTCTTGACGTCCCATAGTCTCACCGTATAATCATTACTTCCCGATACGATGAACTCTGAATCACTGGATATAGCCACAGCATATACATAACTAGTGTGACCACTCATGGTCTTACAGGTACCTGTCTTGACGTCCCATAGTCTCACCGTATTATCACAACTTCCCGATACGATGAACTCTGAATCACTGGATATAGCCACAGATGATACAGAACTAGTGTGACCACTCATGGTCTTACAGGTACCTGTCTTGACGTCCCATAGTCTCACCGTCTTATCTCAACTTCCCGATACGATGAACTCTGAATCACTGGATATAGCCACAGCATATACATAACTAGTGTGACCACTCATGGTCTTACAGGTACCTGTCTTGACGTCCCATAGTCTCACCGTCTTATCTCAACTTCCCGATACGATGAACTCTGAATCACTGGATATAGCCACAGCATATACATAACTAGTGTGACCACTCATGGTCTTACAGGTACCTGTCTTGACGTCCCATAGTCTCACCGTATAATCTGCACTTCCCGATACGATGAACTCTGAATCACTGGATATAGCCACAGCATATACAACATTAGTGTGACCACTCATGGTCTTACAGGTACCTGTCTTGACGTCCCATAGTCTCACCGTATAATCTGCACTTCCCGATACGATGAACTCTGAATCACTGGATATAGCCACAGATCTTACATAACTAGTGTGACCACTCATGGTCTTACAGGTACCTGTCTTGACGTCCCATAGTCTCACCGTATAATCATAACTTCCCGATACGATGAACTCTGAATCACTGGATATAGCCACAGCATATACATAACTAGTGTGACCACTCATGGTCTTACAGGTACCTGTCTTGACGTCCCATAGTCTCACCGTATAATCTGCACTTCCCGATACGATGAACTCTGAATCACTGGATATAGCCACAGATGATACATAACTAGTGTGACCACTCATGGTCTTACAGGTACCTGTCTTGACGTCCCATAGTCTCACCGTATAATCATAACTTCCCGATACGATGAACTCTGAATCACTGGATATAGCCACAGCATATACAACATTAGTGTGACCACTCATGGTCTTACAGGTACCTGTCTTGACGTCCCATAGTCTCACCGTATAATCTTAACTTCCCGATACGATGAACTCTGAATCACTGGATATAGCCACAGCATATACATAACTAGTGTGACCACTCATGGTCTTACAGGTACCTGTCTTGACGTCCCATAGTCTCACCGTATTATCACAACTTCCCGATACGATGAACTCTGAATCACTGGATATAGCCACAGCATATACATAACTAGTGTGACCACTCATGGTCTTACAGGTACCTGTCTTGACGTCCCATAGTCTCACCGTATTATCACAACTTCCCGATACGATGAACTCTGAATCACTGGATATAGCCACAGATGATACAGAACTAGTGTGACCACTCATGGTCTTACAGGTACCTGTCTTGACGTCCCATAGTCTCACCGTATAATCTGCACTTCCCGATACGATGAACTCTGAATCACTGGATATAGCCACAGCATATACATAACTAGTGTGACCACTCATGGTCTTACAGGTACCTGTCTTGACGTCCCATAGTCTCACCGTATAATCTGCACTTCCCGATACGATGAACTCTGAATCACTGGATATAGCCACAGATCTTACATAACTAGTGTGACCACTCATGGTCTTACAGGTACCTGTCTTGACGTCCCATAGTCTCACCGTATAATCATTACTTCCCGATACGATGAACTCTGAATCACTGGATATAGCCACAGATGATACATAACTAGTGTGACCACTCATGGTCTTACAGGTACCTGTCTTGACGTCCCATAGTCTCACCGTATAATCTTAACTTCCCGATACGATGAACTCTGAATCACTGGATATAGCCACAGCATATACATAACTAGTGTGACCACTCATGGTCTTACAGGTACCTGTCTTGACGTCCCATAGTCTCACCGTATTATCACAACTTCCCGATACGATGAACTCTGAATCACTGGATATAGCCACAGATGATACAGAACTAGTGTGACCACTCATGGTCTTACAGGTACCTGTCTTGACGTCCCATAGTCTCACCGTCTTATCTCAACTTCCCGATACGATGAACTCTGAATCACTGGATATAGCCACAGCATATACATAACTAGTGTGACCACTCATGGTCTTACAGGTACCTGTCTTGACGTCCCATAGTCTCACCGTCTTATCTCAACTTCCGATACGATGAACTCTGAATCACTGGATATAGCCACAGCATATACATAACTAGTGTGACCACTCATGGTCTTACAGGTACCTGTCTTGACGTCCCATAGTCTCACCGTATTATCACAACTTCCCGATACGATGAACTCTGAATCACTGGATATAGCCACAGATGATACAGAACTAGTGTGACCACTCATGGTCTTACAGGTACCTGTCTTGACGTCCCATAGTCTCACCGTATAATCTGCACTTCCCGATACGATGAACTCTGAATCACTGGATATAGCCACAGCATATACATAACTAGTGTGACCACTCATGGTCTTACAGGTACCTGTCTTGACGTCCCATAGTCTCACCGTATAATCTGCACTTCCCGATACGATGAACTCTGAATCACTGGATATAGCCACAGATCTTACATAACTAGTGTGACCACTCATGGTCTTACAGGTACCTGTCTTGACGTCCCATAGTCTCACCGTATAATCATTACTTCCCGATACGATGAACTCTGAATCACTGGATATAGCCACAGATGATACATAACTAGTGTGACCACTCATGGTCTTACAGGTACCTGTCTTGACGTCCCATAGTCTCACCGTATAATCTTAACTTCCCGATACGATGAACTCTGAATCACTGGATATAGCCACAGCATATACATAACTAGTGTGACCACTCATGGTCTTACAGGTACCTGTCTTGACGTCCCATAGTCTCACCGTATTATCACAACTTCCCGATACGATGAACTCTGAATCACTGGATATAGCCACAGATGATACAGAACTAGTGTGACCACTCATGGTCTTACAGGTACCTGTCTTGACGTCCCATAGTCTCACCGTCTTATCTCAACTTCCCGATACGATGAACTCTGAATCACTGGATATAGCCACAGCATATACATAACTAGTGTGACCACTCATGGTCTTACAGGTACCTGTCTTGACGTCCCATAGTCTCACCGTCTTATCTCAACTTCCCGATACGATGAACTCTGAATCACTGGATATAGCCACAGCATATACATAACTAGTGTGACCACTCATGGTCTTACAGGTACCTGTCTTGACGTCCCATAGTCTCACCGTATAATCTGCACTTCCCGATACGATGAACTCTGAATCACTGGATATAGCCACAGCATATACAACATTAGTGTGACCACTCATGGTCTTACAGGTACCTGTCTTGACGTCCCATAGTCTCACCGTATAATCTGCACTTCCCGATACGATGAACTCTGAATCACTGGATATAGCCACAGATCTTACATAACTAGTGTGACCACTCATGGTCTTACAGGTACCTGTCTTGACGTCCCATAGTCTCACCGTATAATCATAACTTCCCGATACGATGAACTCTGAATCACTGGATATAGCCACAGCATATACATAACTAGTGTGACCACTCATGGTCTTACAGGTACCTGTCTTGACGTCCCATAGTCTCACCGTATAATCTGCACTTCCCGATACGATGAACTCTGAATCACTGGATATAGCCACAGATGATACATAACTAGTGTGACCACTCATGGTCTTACAGGTACCTGTCTTGACGTCCCATAGTCTCACCGTATAATCATAACTTCCCGATACGATGAACTCTGAATCACTGGATATAGCCACAGCATATACAACATTAGTGTGACCACTCATGGTCTTACAGGTACCTGTCTTGACGTCCCATAGTCTCACCGTATAATCTTAACTTCCCGATACGATGAACTCTGAATCACTGGATATAGCCACAGCATATACATAACTAGTGTGACCACTCATGGTCTTACAGGTACCTGTCTTGACGTCCCATAGTCTCACCGTATAATCTGCACTTCCCGATACGATGAACTCTGAATCACTGGATATAGCCACAGCATATACAACATTAGTGTGACCACTCATGGTCTTACAGGTACCTGTCTTGACGTCCCATAGTCTCACCGTATAATCTGCACTTCCCGATACGATGAACTCTGAATCACTGGATATAGCCACAGATCTTACATAACTAGTGTGACCACTCATGGTCTTACAGGTACCTGTCTTGACGTCCCATAGTCTCACCGTATAATCATAACTTCCCGATACGATGAACTCTGAATCACTGGATATAGCCACAGCATATACAGAACTAGTGTGACCACTCATGGTCTTACAGGTACCTGTCTTGACGTCCCATAGTCTCACCGTATTATCACAACTTCCCGATACGATGAACTCTGAATCACTGGATATAGCCACAGATGATACATAACTAGTGTGACCACTCATGGTCTTACAGGTACCTGTCTTGACGTCCCATAGTCTCACCGTATAATCATAACTTCCCGATACGATGAACTCTGAATCACTGGATATAGCCACAGCATATACAACATTAGTGTGACCACTCATGGTCTTACAGGTACCTGTCTTGACGTCCCATAGTCTCACCGTATAATCTTAACTTCCCGATACGATGAACTCTGAATCACTGGATATAGCCACAGCATATACATAACTAGTGTGACCACTCATGGTCTTACAGGTACCTGTCTTGACGTCCCATAGTCTCACCGTATTATCACAACTTCCCGATACGATGAACTCTGAATCACTGGATATAGCCACAGCATATACATAACTAGTGTGACCACTCATGGTCTTACAGGTACCTGTCTTGACGTCCCATAGTCTCACCGTATTATCACAACTTCCCGATACGATGAACTCTGAATCACTGGATATAGCCACAGATGATACAGAACTAGTGTGACCACTCATGGTCTTACAGGTACCTGTCTTGACGTCCATAGTCTCACCGTATAATCTGCACTTCCCGATACGATGAACTCTGAATCACTGGATATAGCCACAGCATATACATAACTAGTGTGACCACTCATGGTCTTACAGGTACCTGTCTTGACGTCCCATAGTCTCACCGTATAATCTGCACTTCCCGATACGATGAACTCTGAATCACTGGATATAGCCACAGATCTTACATAACTAGTGTGACCACTCATGGTCTTACAGGTACCTGTCTTGACGTCCCATAGTCTCACCGTATAATCATTACTTCCCGATACGATGAACTCTGAATCACTGGATATAGCCACAGATGATACATAACTAGTGTGACCACTCATGGTCTTACAGGTACCTGTCTTGACGTCCCATAGTCTCACCGTATAATCTTAACTTCCCGATACGATGAACTCTGAATCACTGGATATAGCCACAGCATATACATAACTAGTGTGACCACTCATGGTCTTACAGGTACCTGTCTTGACGTCCCATAGTCTCACCGTATTATCACAACTTCCCGATACGATGAACTCTGAATCACTGGATATAGCCACAGATGATACAGAACTAGTGTGACCACTCATGGTCTTACAGGTACCTGTCTTGACGTCCCATAGTCTCACCGTCTTATCTCAACTTCCCGATACGATGAACTCTGAATCACTGGATATAGCCACAGCATATACATAACTAGTGTGACCACTCATGGTCTTACAGGTACCTGTCTTGACGTCCCATAGTCTCACCGTCTTATCTCAACTTCCCGATACGATGAACTCTGAATCACTGGATATAGCCACAGCATATACATAACTAGTGTGACCACTCATGGTCTTACAGGTACCTGTCTTGACGTCCCATAGTCTCACCGTATAATCTGCACTTCCCGATACGATGAACTCTGAATCACTGGATATAGCCACAGCATATACAACATTAGTGTGACCACTCATGGTCTTACAGGTACCTGTCTTGACGTCCCATAGTCTCACCGTATAATCTGCACTTCCCGATACGATGAACTCTGAATCACTGGATATAGCCACAGATCTTACATAACTAGTGTGACCACTCATGGTCTTACAGGTACCTGTCTTGACGTCCCATAGTCTCACCGTATAATCATAACTTCCCGATACGATGAACTCTGAATCACTGGATATAGCCACAGCATATACATAACTAGTGTGACCACTCATGGTCTTACAGGTACCTGTCTTGACGTCCCATAGTCTCACCGTATAATCTGCACTTCCCGATACGATGAACTCTGAATCACTGGATATAGCCACAGATGATACATAACTAGTGTGACCACTCATGGTCTTACAGGTACCTGTCTTGACGTCCCATAGTCTCACCGTATAATCATAACTTCCCGATACGATGAACTCTGAATCACTGGATATAGCCACAGCATATACAACATTAGTGTGACCACTCATGGTCTTACAGGTACCTGTCTTGACGTCCCATAGTCTCACCGTATAATCTTAACTTCCCGATACGATGAACTCTGAATCACTGGATATAGCCACAGCATATACATAACTAGTGTGACCACTCATGGTCTTACAGGTACCTGTCTTGACGTCCCATAGTCTCACCGTCTTATCTCAACTTCCCGATACGATGAACTCTGAATCACTGGATATAGCCACAGATGATACAGAACTAGTGTGACCACTCATGGTCTTACAGGTACCTGTCTTGACGTCCCATAGTCTCACCGTATAATCTGCACTTCCCGATACGATGAACTCTGAATCACTGGATATAGCCACAGATGATACATAACTAGTGTGACCACTCATGGTCTTACAGGTACCTGTCTTGACGTCCCATAGTCTCACCGTATAATCTTAACTTCCCGATACGATGAACTCTGAATCACTGGATATAGCCACAGCATATACAGAACTAGTGTGACCACTCATGGTCTTACAGGTACCTGTCTTGACGTCCCATAGTCTCACCGTATTATCACAACTTCCCGATACGATGAACTCTGAATCACTGGATATAGCCACAGATGATACAGAACTAGTGTGACCACTCATGGTCTTACAGGTACCTGTCTTGACGTCCCATAGTCTCACCGTATAATCTGCACTTCCCGATACGATGAACTCTGAATCACTGGATATAGCCACAGCATATACATAACTAGTGTGACCACTCATGGTCTTACAGGTACCTGTCTTGACGTCCCATAGTCTCACCGTATAATCTGCACTTCCCGATACGATGAACTCTGAATCACTGGATATAGCCACAGCATATACATAACTAGTGTGACCACTCATGGTCTTACAGGTACCTGTCTTGACGTCCCATAGTCTCACCGTATAATCTGCACTTCCCGATACGATGAACTCTGAATCACTGGATATAGCCACAGCATATACATAACTAGTGTGACCACTCATGGTCTTACAGGTACCTGTCTTGACGTCCCATAGTCTCACCGTATAATCTTAACTTCCCGATACGATGAACTCTGAATCACTGGATATAGCCACAGCATATACAGAACTAGTGTGACCACTCATGGTCTTACAGGTACCTGTCTTGACGTCCCATAGTCTCACCGTATTATCACAACTTCCCGATACGATGAACTCTGAATCACTGGATATAGCCACAGATGATACAGAACTAGTGTGACCACTCATGGTCTTACAGGTACCTGTCTTGACGTCCCATAGTCTCACCGTATAATCTGCACTTCCCGATACGATGAACTCTGAATCACTGGATATAGCCACAGCATATACATAACTAGTGTGACCACTCATGGTCTTACAGGTACCTGTCTTGACGTCCCATAGTCTCACCGTCTTATCTCAACTTCCCGATACGATGAACTCTGAATCACTGGATATAGCCACAGCATATACAACATTAGTGTGACCACTCATGGTCTTACAGGTACCTGTCTTGACGTCCCATAGTCTCACCGTATAATCATAACTCCCCGATACGATGAACTCTGAATCACTGGATATAGCCACAGCATATACAACATTAGTGTGACCACTCATGGTCTTACAGGTACCTGTCTTGACGTCCCATAGTCTCACCGTCTAATCTTAACTTCCCGATACGATGAACTCTGAATCACTGGATATAGCCACAGATGATACATAACTAGTGTGACCACTCATGGTCTTACAGGTACCTGTCTTGACGTCCCATAGTCTCACCGTATAATCATAACTCCCCGATACGATGAACTCTGAATCACTGGATATAGCCACAGCATATACAACATTAGTGTGACCACTCATGGTCTTACAGGTACCTGTCTTGACGTCCCATAGTCTCACCGTATAATCATAACTCCCCGATACGATGAACTCTGAATCACTGGATATAGCCACAGATCTTACATAACATGTGTGACCACTCATGGTCTTGCAGGTACCTGTCTTGACGTCCCATTGTCTCACCGTATAATCATTACTTCCCGATACGATGAACTCTGAATCACTGGATATAGCCACAGATGATACATAACTAGTGTGACCACTCATGGTCTTACAGGTACCTGTCTTGACGTCCCATAGTCTCACCGTATAATCTGCACTTCCCGATACGATGAACTCTGAATCACTGGATATAGCCACAGCATATACATAACTAGTGTGACCACTCATGGTCTTACAGGTACCTGTCTTGACGTCCCATAGTCTCACCGTATAATCTGCACTTCCCGATACGATGAACTCTGAATCACTGGATATAGCCACAGCATATACATAACTAGTGTGACCACTCATGGTCTTACAGGTACCTGTCTTGACGTCCCATAGTCTCACCGTATAATCTGCACTTCCCGATACGATGAACTCTGAATCACTGGATATAGCCACAGCATATACAGAACTAGTGTGACCACTCATGGTCTTACAGGTACCTGTCTTGACGTCCCATAGTCTCACCGTATAATCTGCACTTCCCGATACGATGAACTCTGAATCACTGGATATAGCCACAGATAGTACATAATGTGTGTGACCACTCATGGTCTTACAGGTACCTGTCTTGACGTCCCATAGTCTCACCGTATAATCATAACTCCCCGATACGATGAACTCTGAATCACTGGATATAGCCACAGCATATACAACATTAGTGTGACCACTCATGGTCTTACAGGTACCTGTCTTGACGTCCCATAGTCTCACCGTCTAATCTTAACTTCCCGATACGATGAACTCTGAATCACTGGATATAGCCACAGATGATACATAACTAGTGTGACCACTCATGGTCTTACAGGTACCTGTCTTGACGTCCCATAGTCTCACCGTATAATCATAACTCCCCGATACGATGAACTCTGAATCACTGGATATAGCCACAGCATATACAACATTAGTGTGACCACTCATGGTCTTACAGGTACCTGTCTTGACGTCCCATAGTCTCACCGTATAATCATAACTCCCCGATACGATGAACTCTGAATCACTGGATATAGCCACAGCATATACAACATTAGTGTGACCACTCATGGTCTTACAGGTACCTGTCTTGACGTCCCATAGTCTCACCGTATAATCTGCACTTCCCGATACGATGAACTCTGAATCACTGGATATAGCCACAGCATATACAACATTAGTGTGACCACTCATGGTCTTACAGGTACCTGTCTTGACGTCCCATTGTCTCACCGTATAATCTGCACTTCCCGATACGATGAACTCTGAATCACTGGATATAGCCACAGCATATACATAACTAGTGTGACCACTCATGGTCTTACAGGTACCTGTCTTGACGTCCCATAGTCTCACCGTATAATCTGCACTTCCCGATACGATGAACTCTGAATCACTGGATATAGCCACAGCATATACATAACTAGTGTGACCACTCATGGTCTTACAGGTACCTGTCTTGACGTCCCATAGTCTCACCGTCTAATCTTAACTTCCCGATACGATGAACTCTGAATCACTGGATATAGCCACAGATGATACATAACTAGTGTGACCACTCATGGTCTTACAGGTACCTGTCTTGACGTCCCATAGTCTCACCGTCTAATCATAACTCCCCGATACGATGAACTCTGAATCACTGGATATAGCCACAGCATATACAACATTAGTGTGACCACTCATGGTCTTACAGGTACCTGTCTTGACGTCCCATAGTCTCACCGTATAATCATAACTCCCCGATACGATGAACTCTGAATCACTGGATATAGCCACAGCATATACAACATTAGTGTGACCACTCATGGTCTTACAGGTACCTGTCTTGACGTCCCATAGTCTCACCGTCTAATCATAACTCCCCGATACGATGAACTCTGAATCACTGGATATAGCCACAGCATATACAACATTAGTGTGACCACTCATGGTCTTACAGGTACCTGTCTTGACGTCCCATAGTCTCACCGTATAATCATAACTCCCCGATACGATGAACTCTGAATCACTGGATATAGCCACAGCATATACAACATTAGTGTGACCACTCATGGTCTTACAGGTACCTGTCTTGACGTCCCATAGTCTCACCGTATAATCATAACTCCCCGATACGATGAACTCTGAATCACTGGATATAGCCACAGCATATACAACATTAGTGTGACCACTCATGGTCTTACAGGTACCTGTCTTGACGTCCCATAGTCTCACCGTATAATCATAACTCCCCGATACGATGAACTCTGAATCACTGGATATAGCCACAGCATATACAACATTAGTGTGACCACTCATGGTCTTACAGGTACCTGTCTTGACGTCCCATAGTCTCACCGTATAATCATAACTCCCCGATACGATGAACTCTGAATCACTGGATATAGCCACAGCATATACAACATTAGTGTGACCACTCATGGTCTTACAGGTACCTGTCTTGACGTCCCATAGTCTCACCGTATAATCTGCACTTCCCGATACGATGAACTCTGAATCACTGGATATAGCCACAGCATATACAACATTAGTGTGACCACTCATGGTCTTACAGGTACCTGTCTTGACGTCCCATTGTCTCACCGTATAATCTGCACTTCCCGATACGATGAACTCTGAATCACTGGATATAGCCACAGCATATACATAACTAGTGTGACCACTCATGGTCTTACAGGTACCTGTCTTGACGTCCCATAGTCTCACCGTATAATCTGCACTTCCCGATACGATGAACTCTGAATCACTGGATATAGCCACAGCATATACATAACTAGTGTGACCACTCATGGTCTTACAGGTACCTGTCTTGACGTCCCATAGTCTCACCGTCTAATCTGCACTTCCCGATACGATGAACTCTGAATCACTGGATATAGCCACAGCATATACAGAACTAGTGTGACCACTCATGGTCTTACAGGTACCTGTCTTGACGTCCCATAGTCTCACCGTATAATCTGCACTTCCCGATACGATGAACTCTGAATCACTGGATATAGCCACAGATGATACATAACTAGTGTGACCACTCATGGTCTTACAGGTACCTGTCTTGACGTCCCATAGTCTCACCGTATAATCATAACTCCCCGATACGATGAACTCTG
Organism: Loxodes magnus; assembly: GCA_946699065.1. Classification (NCBI taxonomy): domain Eukaryota; phylum Ciliophora; class Karyorelictea; order Loxodida; family Loxodidae; genus Loxodes; species Loxodes magnus. The sequence continues at coordinate 12,506 of CAMPDV010003710.1, forward strand.
AATCACTGGATATAGCCACAGCATATACAACATTAGTGTGACCACTCATGGTCTTACAGGTACCTGTCTTGACGTCCCATAGTCTCACCGTATAATCATAACTCCCCGATACGATGAACTCTGAATCACTGGATATAGCCACAGCATATACATAACTAGTGTGACCACTCATGGTCTTACAGGTACCTGTCTTGACGTCCCATAGTCTCACCGTATAATCTGCACTTCCCGATACGATGAACTCTGAATCACTGGATATAGCCACAGCATATACATAACTAGTGTGACCACTCATGGTCTTACAGGTACCTGTCTTGACGTCCCATAGTCTCACCGTATAATCATAACTCCCCGATACGATGAACTCTGAATCACTGGATATAGCCACAGCATATACATAACTAGTGTGACCACTCATGGTCTTACAGGTACCTGTCTTGACGTCCCATAGTCTCACCGTATAATCTGCACTTCCCGATACGATGAACTCTGAATCACTGGATATAGCCACAGCATATACATAACTAGTGTGACCACTCATGGTCTTACAGGTACCTGTCTTGACGTCCCATAGTCTCACCGTATAATCTGCACTTCCCGATACGATGAACTCTGAATCACTGGATATAGCCACAGATGATACATAACTAGTGTGACCACTCATGGTCTTACAGGTACCTGTCTTGACGTCCCATAGTCTCACCGTATAATCATAACTCCCCGATACGATGAACTCTGAATCACTGGATATAGCCACAGCATATACAACATTAGTGTGACCACTCATGGTCTTACAGGTACCTGTCTTGACGTCCCATAGTCTCACCGTATAATCTGCACTTCCCGATACGATGAACTCTGAATCACTGGATATAGCCACAGCATATACAACATTAGTGTGACCACTCATGGTCTTACAGGTACCTGTCTTGACGTCCCATTGTCTCACCGTATAATCTGCACTTCCCGATACGATGAACTCTGAATCACTGGATATAGCCACAGCATATACATAACTAGTGTGACCACTCATGGTCTTACAGGTACCTGTCTTGACGTCCCATAGTCTCACCGTATAATCTGCACTTCCCGATACGATGAACTCTGAATCACTGGATATAGCCACAGCATATACATAACTAGTGTGACCACTCATGGTCTTACAGGTACCTGTCTTGACGTCCCATAGTCTCACCGTATAATCTGCACTTCCCGATACGATGAACTCTGAATCACTGGATATAGCCACAGCATATACAGAACTAGTGTGACCACTCATGGTCTTACAGGTACCTGTCTTGACGTCCCATAGTCTCACCGTATAATCTGCACTTCCCGATACGATGAACTCTGAATCACTGGATATAGCCACAGATGATACATAACTAGTGTGACCACTCATGGTCTTACAGGTACCTGTCTTGACGTCCCATAGTCTCACCGTATAATCATAACTCCCCGATACGATGAACTCTGAATCACTGGATATAGCCACAGCATATACAACATTAGTGTGACCACTCATGGTCTTACAGGTACCTGTCTTGACGTCCCATAGTCTCACCGTATAATCTGCACTTCCCGATACGATGAACTCTGAATCACTGGATATAGCCACAGCATATACATAACTAGTGTGACCACTCATGGTCTTACAGGTACCTGTCTTGACGTCCCATAGTCTCACCGTATAATCTGCACTTCCCGATACGATGAACTCTGAATCACTGGATATAGCCACAGCATATACATAACTAGTGTGACCACTCATGGTCTTACAGGTACCTGTCTTGACGTCCCATAGTCTCACCGTATAATCTGCACTTCCCGATACGATGAACTCTGAATCACTGGATATAGCCACAGCATATACAAACTAGTGTGACCACTCATGGTCTTACAGGTACCTGTCTTGACGTCCCATAGTCTCACCGTATAATCTGCACTTCCCGATACGATGAACTCTGAATCACTGGATATAGCCACAGATGATACATAACTAGTGTGACCACTCATGGTCTTACAGGTACCTGTCTTGACGTCCCATAGTCTCACCGTATAATCATAACTCCCCGATACGATGAACTCTGAATCACTGGATATAGCCACAGCATATACAACATTAGTGTGACCACTCATGGTCTTACAGGTACCTGTCTTGACGTCCCATAGTCTCACCGTATAATCTGCACTTCCCGATACGATGAACTCTGAATCACTGGATATAGCCACAGCATATACATAACTAGTGTGACCACTCATGGTCTTACAGGTACCTGTCTTGACGTCCCATAGTCTCACCGTATAATCATAACTTCCCGATACGATGAACTCTGAATCACTGGATATAGCCACAGCATATACATAACTAGTGTGACCACTCATGGTCTTACAGGTACCTGTCTTGACGTCCCATAGTCTCACCGTATAATCATAACTCCCCGATACGATGAACTCTGAATCACTGGATATAGCCACAGATCTTACATAACATGTGTGACCACTCATGGTCTTGCAGGTACCTGTCTTGACGTCCCATAGTCTCACCGTAGAATCTGCACTTCCCGATACGATGAACTCTGAATCACTGGATATAGCCACAGATAGTACATAATGTGTGTGACCACTCATGGTCTTACAGGTACCTGTCTTGACGTCCCATAGTCTCACCGTATAATCATAACTCCCCGATACGATGAACTCTGAATCACTGGATATAGCCACAGATCTTACATAACATGTGTGACCACTCATGGTCTTGCAGGTACCTGTCTTGACGTCCCATAGTCTCACCGTAGAATCTGCACTTCCCGATACGATGAACTCTGAATCACTGGATATAGCCACAGATAGTACATAATGTGTGTGACCACTCATGGTCTTACAGGTACCTGTCTTGACGTCCCATAGTCTCACCGTCTTATCTCAACTTCCCGATACGATGAACTCTGAATCACTGGATATAGCCACAGATGATACATAACTAGTGTGACCACTCATGGTCTTACAGGTACCTGTCTTGACGTCCCATAGTCTCACCGTCTTATCTCAACTTCCCGATACGATGAACTCTGAATCACTGGATATAGCCACAGCATATACAACATTAGTGTGACCACTCATGGTCTTACAGGTACCTGTCTTGACGTCCCATAGTCTCACCGTCTAATCTTAACTCCCCGATACGATGAACTCTGAATCACTGGATATAGCCACAGATCTTACATAACATGTGTGACCACTCATGGTCTTGCAGGTACCTGTCTTGACGTCCCATAGTCTCACCGTAGAATCTGCACTTCCCGATACGATGAACTCTGAATCACTGGATATAGCCACAGCATATACAACATTAGTGTGACCACTCATGGTCTTACAGGTACCTGTCTTGACGTCCCATAGTCTCACCGTATAATCATAACTCCCCGATACGATGAACTCTGAATCACTGGATATAGCCACAGCATATACATAACTAGTGTGACCACTCATGGTCTTACAGGTACCTGTCTTGACGTCCCATAGTCTCACCGTATAATCTGCACTTCCCGATACGATGAACTCTGAATCACTGGATATAGCCACAGCATATACATAACTAGTGTGACCACTCATGGTCTTACAGGTACCTGTCTTGACGTCCCATAGTCTCACCGTATAATCATAACTCCCCGATACGATGAACTCTGAATCACTGGATATAGCCACAGCATATACATAACTAGTGTGACCACTCATGGTCTTACAGGTACCTGTCTTGACGTCCCATAGTCTCACCGTATAATCTGCACTTCCCGATACGATGAACTCTGAATCACTGGATATAGCCACAGCATATACATAACTAGTGTGACCACTCATGGTCTTACAGGTACCTGTCTTGACGTCCCATAGTCTCACCGTATAATCTGCACTTCCCGATACGATGAACTCTGAATCACTGGATATAGCCACAGATGATACATAACTAGTGTGACCACTCATGGTCTTACAGGTACCTGTCTTGACGTCCCATAGTCTCACCGTATAATCATAACTCCCCGATACGATGAACTCTGAATCACTGGATATAGCCACAGCATATACAACATTAGTGTGACCACTCATGGTCTTACAGGTACCTGTCTTGACGTCCCATAGTCTCACCGTATAATCTGCACTTCCCGATACGATGAACTCTGAATCACTGGATATAGCCACAGCATATACAACATTAGTGTGACCACTCATGGTCTTACAGGTACCTGTCTTGACGTCCCATTGTCTCACCGTATAATCTGCACTTCCCGATACGATGAACTCTGAATCACTGGATATAGCCACAGCATATACATAACTAGTGTGACCACTCATGGTCTTACAGGTACCTGTCTTGACGTCCCATAGTCTCACCGTATAATCTGCACTTCCCGATACGATGAACTCTGAATCACTGGATATAGCCACAGCATATACATAACTAGTGTGACCACTCATGGTCTTACAGGTACCTGTCTTGACGTCCCATAGTCTCACCGTATAATCTGCACTTCCCGATACGATGAACTCTGAATCACTGGATATAGCCACAGCATATACAGAACTAGTGTGACCACTCATGGTCTTACAGGTACCTGTCTTGACGTCCCATAGTCTCACCGTATAATCTGCACTTCCCGATACGATGAACTCTGAATCACTGGATATAGCCACAGATGATACATAACTAGTGTGACCACTCATGGTCTTACAGGTACCTGTCTTGACGTCCCATAGTCTCACCGTATAATCATAACTCCCCGATACGATGAACTCTGAATCACTGGATATAGCCACAGCATATACAACATTAGTGTGACCACTCATGGTCTTACAGGTACCTGTCTTGACGTCCCATAGTCTCACCGTATAATCTGCACTTCCCGATACGATGAACTCTGAATCACTGGATATAGCCACAGCATATACATAACTAGTGTGACCACTCATGGTCTTACAGGTACCTGTCTTGACGTCCCATAGTCTCACCGTATAATCTGCACTTCCCGATACGATGAACTCTGAATCACTGGATATAGCCACAGCATATACATAACTAGTGTGACCACTCATGGTCTTACAGGTACCTGTCTTGACGTCCCATAGTCTCACCGTATAATCTGCACTTCCCGATACGATGAACTCTGAATCACTGGATATAGCCACAGCATATACAGAACTAGTGTGACCACTCATGGTCTTACAGGTACCTGTCTTGACGTCCCATAGTCTCACCGTATAATCTGCACTTCCCGATACGATGAACTCTGAATCACTGGATATAGCCACAGATGATACATAACTAGTGTGACCACTCATGGTCTTACAGGTACCTGTCTTGACGTCCCATAGTCTCACCGTATAATCATAACTCCCCGATACGATGAACTCTGAATCACTGGATATAGCCACAGCATATACAACATTAGTGTGACCACTCATGGTCTTACAGGTACCTGTCTTGACGTCCCATAGTCTCACCGTATAATCTGCACTTCCCGATACGATGAACTCTGAATCACTGGATATAGCCACAGCATATACATAACTAGTGTGACCACTCATGGTCTTACAGGTACCTGTCTTGACGTCCCATAGTCTCACCGTATAATCATAACTTCCCGATACGATGAACTCTGAATCACTGGATATAGCCACAGCATATACATAACTAGTGTGACCACTCATGGTCTTACAGGTACCTGTCTTGACGTCCCATAGTCTCACCGTATAATCATAACTCCCCGATACGATGAACTCTGAATCACTGGATATAGCCACAGATCTTACATAACATGTGTGACCACTCATGGTCTTGCAGGTACCTGTCTTGACGTCCCATAGTCTCACCGTAGAATCTGCACTTCCCGATACGATGAACTCTGAATCACTGGATATAGCCACAGATAGTACATAATGTGTGTGACCACTCATGGTCTTACAGGTACCTGTCTTGACGTCCCATAGTCTCACCGTATAATCATAACTCCCCGATACGATGAACTCTGAATCACTGGATATAGCCACAGATCTTACATAACATGTGTGACCACTCATGGTCTTGCAGGTACCTGTCTTGACGTCCCATAGTCTCACCGTAGAATCTGCACTTCCCGATACGATGAACTCTGAATCACTGGATATAGCCACAGATAGTACATAATGTGTGTGACCACTCATGGTCTTACAGGTACCTGTCTTGACGTCCCATAGTCTCACCGTCTTATCTCAACTTCCCGATACGATGAACTCTGAATCACTGGATATAGCCACAGATGATACATAACTAGTGTGACCACTCATGGTCTTACAGGTACCTGTCTTGACGTCCCATAGTCTCACCGTCTTATCTCAACTTCCCGATACGATGAACTCTGAATCACTGGATATAGCCACAGCATATACAACATTAGTGTGACCACTCATGGTCTTACAGGTACCTGTCTTGACGTCCCATAGTCTCACCGTCTAATCTTAACTCCCCGATACGATGAACTCTGAATCACTGGATATAGCCACAGATCTTACATAACATGTGTGACCACTCATGGTCTTGCAGGTACCTGTCTTGACGTCCCATAGTCTCACCGTAGAATCTGCACTTCCCGATACGATGAACTCTGAATCACTGGATATAGCCACAGCATATACAACATTAGTGTGACCACTCATGGTCTTACAGGTACCTGTCTTGACGTCCCATAGTCTCACCGTATAATCATAACTCCCCGATACGATGAACTCTGAATCACTGGATATAGCCACAGATCTTACATAACATTAGTGTGACCACTCATGGTCTTACAGGTACCTGTCTTGACGTCCCATTGTCTCACCGTATAATCATTACTTCCCGATACGATGAACTCTGAATCACTGGATATAGCCACAGCATATACATAACTAGTGTGACCACTCATGGTCTTACAGGTACCTGTCTTGACGTCCCATAGTCTCACCGTATAATCTGCACTTCCCGATACGATGAACTCTGAATCACTGGATATAGCCACAGCATATACAGAACTAGTGTGACCACTCATGGTCTTACAGGTACCTGTCTTGACGTCCCATAGTCTCACCGTATAATCTGCACTTCCCGATACGATGAACTCTGAATCACTGGATATAGCCACAGCATATACAGAACTAGTGTGACCACTCATGGTCTTACAGGTACCTGTCTTGACGTCCCATAGTCTCACCGTATAATCTGCACTTCCCGATACGATGAACTCTGAATCACTGGATATAGCCACAGCATATACATAACTAGTGTGACCACTCATGGTCTTACAGGTACCTGTCTTGACGTCCCATAGTCTCACCGTCTAATCTTAACTTCCCGATACGATGAACTCTGAATCACTGGATATAGCCACAGATGATACATAACTAGTGTGACCACTCATGGTCTTACAGGTACCTGTCTTGACGTCCCATAGTCTCACCGTCTAATCATAACTTCCCGATACGATGAACTCTGAATCACTGGATATAGCCACAGCATATACATAACTAGTGTGACCACTCATGGTCTTACAGGTACCTGTCTTGACGTCCCATAGTCTCACCGTATAATCATAACTCCCCGATACGATGAACTCTGAATCACTGGATATAGCCACAGCATATACAACATTAGTGTGACCACTCATGGTCTTACAGGTACCTGTCTTGACGTCCCATAGTCTCACCGTATTATCACAACTTCCCGATACGATGAACTCTGAATCACTGGATATAGCCACAGATCTTACATAACTAGTGTGACCACTCATGGTCTTACAGGTACCTGTCTTGACGTCCCATAGTCTCACCGTATAATCTGCACTTCCCGATACGATGAACTCTGAATCACTGGATATAGCCACAGCATATACATAACTAGTGTGACCACTCATGGTCTTACAGGTACCTGTCTTGACGTCCCATAGTCTCACCGTATAATCTGCACTTCCCGATACGATGAACTCTGAATCACTGGATATAGCCACAGATGATACATAACTAGTGTGACCACTCATGGTCTTACAGGTACCTGTCTTGACGTCCCATAGTCTCACCGTATAATCTGCACTTCCCGATACGATGAACTCTGAATCACTGGATATAGCCACAGCATATACATAACTAGTGTGACCACTCATGGTCTTACAGGTACCTGTCTTGACGTCCCATAGTCTCACCGTCTAATCTTAACTTCCCGATACGATGAACTCTGAATCACTGGATATAGCCACAGATGATACATAACTAGTGTGACCACTCATGGTCTTACAGGTACCTGTCTTGACGTCCCATAGTCTCACCGTATAATCATAACTCCCCGATACGATGAACTCTGAATCACTGGATATAGCCACAGCATATACAACATTAGTGTGACCACTCATGGTCTTACAGGTACCTGTCTTGACGTCCCATAGTCTCACCGTATAATCATAACTCCCCGATACGATGAACTCTGAATCACTGGATATAGCCACAGCATATACAACATTAGTGTGACCACTCATGGTCTTACAGGTACCTGTCTTGACGTCCCATAGTCTCACCGTATAATCATAACTCCCCGATACGATGAACTCTGAATCACTGGATATAGCCACAGCATATACATAACATGTGTGACCACTCATGGTCTTACAGGTACCTGTCTTGACGTCCCATAGTCTCACCGTATAATCATAACTTCCCGATACGATGAACTCTGAATCACTGGATATAGCCACAGATAGTACATAATGTGTGTGACCACTCATGGTCTTGCAGGTACCTGTCTTGACGTCCCATAGTCTCACCGTAGAATCTGCACTTCCCGATACGATGAACTCTGAATCACTGGATATAGCCACAGATAGTACATAACTAGTGTGACCACTCATGGTCTTACAGGTACCTGTCTTGACGTCCCATAGTCTCACCGTATAATCTGCACTTCCCGATACGATGAACTCTGAATCACTGGATATAGCCACAGCATATACAACATTAGTGTGACCACTCATGGTCTTACAGGTACCTGTCTTGACGTCCCATAGTCTCACCGTATAATCATAACTCCCCGATACGATGAACTCTGAATCACTGGATATAGCCACAGCATATACAACATTAGTGTGACCACTCATGGTCTTACAGGTACCTGTCTTGACGTCCCATAGTCTCACCGTATAATCTGCACTTCCCGATACGATGAACTCTGAATCACTGGATATAGCCACAGCATATACAACATTAGTGTGACCACTCATGGTCTTACAGGTACCTGTCTTGACGTCCCATTGTCTCACCGTATAATCTGCACTTCCCGATACGATGAACTCTGAATCACTGGATATAGCCACAGCATATACAGAACTAGTGTGACCACTCATGGTCTTACAGGTACCTGTCTTGACGTCCCATAGTCTCACCGTATAATCTGCACTTCCCGATACGATGAACTCTGAATCACTGGATATAGCCACAGCATATACATAACTAGTGTGACCACTCATGGTCTTACAGGTACCTGTCTTGACGTCCCATAGTCTCACCGTATAATCTGCACTTCCCGATACGATGAACTCTGAATCACTGGATATAGCCACAGCATATACAGAACTAGTGTGACCACTCATGGTCTTACAGGTACCTGTCTTGACGTCCCATAGTCTCACCGTATAATCTGCACTTCCCGATACGATGAACTCTGAATCACTGGATATAGCCACAGATGATACATAACTAGTGTGACCACTCATGGTCTTACAGGTACCTGTCTTGACGTCCCATAGTCTCACCGTATAATCATAACTCCCCGATACGATGAACTCTGAATCACTGGATATAGCCACAGCATATACAACATTAGTGTGACCACTCATGGTCTTACAGGTACCTGTCTTGACGTCCCATAGTCTCACCGTATAATCATAACTCCCCGATACGATGAACTCTGAATCACTGGATATAGCCACAGATAGTACATAATGTGTGTGACCACTCATGGTCTTGCAGGTACCTGTCTTGACGTCCCATAGTCTCACCGTAGAATCTGCACTTCCCGATACGATGAACTCTGAATCACTGGATATAGCCACAGATAGTACATAACTAGTGTGACCACTCATGGTCTTACAGGTACCTGTCTTGACGTCCCATAGTCTCACCGTATAATCTGCACTTCCCGATACGATGAACTCTGAATCACTGGATATAGCCACAGCATATACAACATTAGTGTGACCACTCATGGTCTTACAGGTACCTGTCTTGACGTCCCATAGTCTCACCGTCTTATCTCAACTTCCCGATACGATGAACTCTGAATCACTGGATATAGCCACAGATGATACATAACTAGTGTGACCACTCATGGTCTTACAGGTACCTGTCTTGACGTCCCATAGTCTCACCGTCTTATCTCAACTTCCCGATACGATGAACTCTGAATCACTGGATATAGCTACAGCATATACAACATTAGTGTGACCACTCATGGTCTTACAGGTACCTGTCTTGACGTCCCATAGTCTCACCGTATAATCTGCACTTCCCGATACGATGAACTCTGAATCACTGGATATAGCCACAGCATATACATAACTAGTGTGACCACTCATGGTCTTGCAGGTACCTGTCTTGACGTCCCATAGTCTCACCGTAGAATCTGCACTTCCCGATACGATGAACTCTGAATCACTGGATATAGCCACAGATAGTACATAATGTGTGTGACCACTCATGGTCTTGCAGGTACCTGTCTTGACGTCCCATAGTCTCACCGTAGAATCTGCACTTCCCGATACGATGAACTCTGAATCACTGGATATAGCCACAGATAGTACATAATGTGTGTGACCACTCATGGTCTTACAGGTACCTGTCTTGACGTCCCATAGTCTCACCGTATAATCTGCACTTCCCGATACGATGAACTCTGAATCACTGGATATAGCCACAGCATATACATAACTAGTGTGACCACTCATGGTCTTACAGGTACCTGTCTTGACGTCCCATAGTCTCACCGTATAATCATAACTCCCCGATACGATGAACTCTGAATCACTGGATATAGCCACAGCATATACAACATTAGTGTGACCACTCATGGTCTTACAGGTACCTGTCTTGACGTCCCATAGTCTCACCGTATAATCTGCACTTCCCGATACGATGAACTCTGAATCACTGGATATAGCCACAGCATATACAACATTAGTGTGACCACTCATGGTCTTACAGGTACCTGTCTTGACGTCCCATTGTCTCACCGTATAATCTGCACTTCCCGATACGATGAACTCTGAATCACTGGATATAGCCACAGCATATACATAACTAGTGTGACCACTCATGGTCTTACAGGTACCTGTCTTGACGTCCCATAGTCTCACCGTATAATCTGCACTTCCCGATACGATGAACTCTGAATCACTGGATATAGCCACAGCATATACATAACTAGTGTGACCACTCATGGTCTTACAGGTACCTGTCTTGACGTCCCATAGTCTCACCGTATAATCATAACTTCCCGATGCGATGAACTCTGAATCACTGGATATAGCCACAGCATATACAACATTAGTGTGACCACTCATGGTCTTACAGGTACCTGTCTTGACGTCCCATAGTCTCACCGTATAATCTTAACTTCCCGATACGATGAACTCTGAATCACTGGATATAGCCACAGCATATACAGAACTAGTGTGACCACTCATGGTCTTACAGGTACCTGTCTTGACGTCCCATAGTCTCACCGTATAATCTGCACTTCCCGATACGATGAACTCTGAATCACTGGATATAGCCACAGCATATACAACATTAGTGTGACCACTCATGGTCTTACAGGTACCTGTCTTGACGTCCCATAGTCTCACCGTATAATCTGCACTTCCCGATACGATGAACTCTGAATCACTGGATATAGCCACAGATGATACATAACTAGTGTGACCACTCATGGTCTTACAGGTACCTGTCTTGACGTCCCATAGTCTCACCGTATAATCATAACTCCCCGATACGATGAACTCTGAATCACTGGATATAGCCACAGATCTTACATAACATGTGTGACCACTCATGGTCTTGCAGGTACCTGTCTTGACGTCCCATAGTCTCACCGTATAATCTGCACTTCCCGATACGATGAACTCTGAATCACTGGATATAGCCACAGCATATACAACATTAGTGTGACCACTCATGGTCTTACAGGTACCTGTCTTGACGTCCCATAGTCTCACCGTATAATCTGCACTTCCCGATACGATGAACTCTGAATCACTGGATATAGCCACAGCATATACAACATTAGTGTGACCACTCATGGTCTTACAGGTACCTGTCTTGACGTCCCATAGTCTCACCGTATAATCTGCACTTCCCGATACGATGAACTCTGAATCACTGGATATAGCCACAGATCTTACATAACATGTGTGACCACTCATGGTCTTACAGGTACCTGTCTTGACGTCCCATAGTCTCACCGTCTAATCATTACTTCCCGATACGATGAACTCTGAATCACTGGATATAGCCACAGATAGTACATAATGTGTGTGACCACTCATGGTCTTACAGGTACCTGTCTTGACGTCCCATAGTCTCACCGTATTATCATAACTTCCCGATACGATGAACTCTGAATCACTGGATATAGCCACAGCATATACAACATTAGTGTGACCACTCATGGTCTTACAGGTACCTGTCTTGACGTCCCATAGTCTCACCGTATAATCTGCACTTCCCGATACGATGAACTCTGAATCACTGGATATAGCCACAGATCTTACATAACATGTGTGACCACTCATGGTCTTACAGGTACCTGTCTTGACGTCCCATAGTCTCACCGTCTAATCATTACTTCCCGATACGATGAACTCTGAATCACTGGATATAGCCACAGATAGTACATAATGTGTGTGACCACTCATGGTCTTACAGGTACCTGTCTTGACGTCCCATAGTCTCACCGTATAATCTGCACTTCCCGATACGATGAACTCTGAATCACTGGATATAGCCACAGCATATACAACATTAGTGTGACCACTCATGGTCTTACAGGTACCTGTCTTGACGTCCCATAGTCTCACCGTCTAATCTTAACTTCCCGATACGATGAACTCTGAATCACTGGATATAGCCACAGATAGTACATAATGTGTGTGACCACTCATGGTCTTGCAGGTACCTGTCTTGACGTCCCATAGTCTCACCGTAGAATCTGCACTTCCCGATACGATGAACTCTGAATCACTGGATATAGCCACAGATAGTACATAATGTGTGTGACCACTCATGGTCTTACAGGTACCTGTCTTGACGTCCCATAGTCTCACCGTCTAATCATTACTTCCCGATACGATGAACTCTGAATCACTGGATATAGCCACAGCATATACAGAACTAGTGTGACCACTCATGGTCTTACAGGTACCTGTCTTGACGTCCCATAGTCTCACCGTATTATCTGCACTTCCCGATACGATGAACTCTGAATCACTGGATATAGCCACAGATGATACATAACTAGTGTGACCACTCATGGTCTTACAGGTACCTGTCTTGACGTCCCATAGTCTCACCGTATAATCTGCACTTCCCGATACGATGAACTCTGAATCACTGGATATAGCCACAGATGATACATAACTAGTGTGACCACTCATGGTCTTACAGGTACCTGTCTTGACGTCCCATAGTCTCACCGTATTATCATAACTTCCCGATACGATGAACTCTGAATCACTGGATATAGCCACAGCATATACAACATTAGTGTGACCACTCATGGTCTTACAGGTACCTGTCTTGACGTCCCATAGTCTCACCGTATAATCTTAACTTCCCGATACGATGAACTCTGAATCACTGGATATAGCCACAGCATATACAACATTAGTGTGACCACTCATGGTCTTACAGGTACCTGTCTTGACGTCCCATAGTCTCACCGTATAATCTGCACTTCCCGATACGATGAACTCTGAATCACTGGATATAGCCACAGCATATACAGAACTAGTGTGACCACTCATGGTCTTACAGGTACCTGTCTTGACGTCCCATAGTCTCACCGTATTATCATAACTTCCCGATACGATGAACTCTGAATCACTGGATATAGCCACAGCATATACAACATTAGTGTGACCACTCATGGTCTTGCAGGTACCTGTCTTGACGTCCCATAGTCTCACCGTAGAATCTGCACTTCCCGATACGATGAACTCTGAATCACTGGATATAGCCACAGATAGTACATAACTAGTGTGACCACTCATGGTCTTACAGGTACCTGTCTTGACGTCCCATAGTCTCACCGTATAATCTGCACTTCCCGATACGATGAACTCTGAATCACTGGATATAGCCACAGATGATACATAACTAGTGTGACCACTCATGGTCTTACAGGTACCTGTCTTGACGTCCCATAGTCTCACCGTATAATCATAACTCCCCGATACGATGAACTCTGAATCACTGGATATAGCCACAGCATATACAACATTAGTGTGACCACTCATGGTCTTACAGGTACCTGTCTTGACGTCCCATAGTCTCACCGTATAATCTGCACTTCCCGATACGATGAACTCTGAATCACTGGATATAGCCACAGCATATACAACATTAGTGTGACCACTCATGGTCTTACAGGTACCTGTCTTGACGTCCCATAGTCTCACCGTATAATCTGCACTTCCCGATACGATGAACTCTGAATCACTGGATATAGCCACAGATGATACATAACTAGTGTGACCACTCATGGTCTTACAGGTACCTGTCTTGACGTCCCATAGTCTCACCGTATAATCTGCACTTCCCGATACGATGAACTCTGAATCACTGGATATAGCCACAGCATATACATAACTAGTGTGACCACTCATGGTCTTACAGGTACCTGTCTTGACGTCCCATAGTCTCACCGTCTAATCATCACTTCCCGATACGATGAACTCTGAATCACTGGATATAGCCACAGATGATACATAACTAGTGTGACCACTCATGGTCTTACAGGTACCTGTCTTGACGTCCCATAGTCTCACCGTATTATCATAACTTCCCGATACGATGAACTCTGAATCACTGGATATAGCCACAGCATATACAACATTAGTGTGACCACTCATGGTCTTACAGGTACCTGTCTTGACGTCCCATAGTCTCACCGTATAATCATAACTCCCCGATACGATGAACTCTGAATCACTGGATATAGCCACAGCATATACATAACTAGTGTGACCACTCATGGTCTTACAGGTACCTGTCTTGACGTCCCATAGTCTCACCGTATAATCTGCACTTCCCGATACGATGAACTCTGAATCACTGGATATAGCCACAGATGATACATAACTAGTGTGACCACTCATGGTCTTACAGGTACCTGTCTTGACGTCCCATAGTCTCACCGTATAATCTGCACTTCCCGATACGATGAACTCTGAATCACTGGATATAGCCACAGATGATACATAACTAGTGTGACCACTCATGGTCTTACAGGTACCTGTCTTGACGTCCCATAGTCTCACCGTATAATCTGCACTTCCCGATACGATGAACTCTGAATCACTGGATATAGCCACAGCATATACAACATTAGTGTGACCACTCATGGTCTTACAGGTACCTGTCTTGACGTCCCATAGTCTCACCGTATAATCTGCACTTCCCGATACGATGAACTCTGAATCACTGGATATAGCCACAGCATATACATAACTAGTGTGACCACTCATGGTCTTACAGGTACCTGTCTTGACGTCCCATAGTCTCACCGTCTAATCATTACTTCCCGATACGATGAACTCTGAATCACTGGATATAGCCACAGATGATACATAACTAGTGTGACCACTCATGGTCTTACAGGTACCTGTCTTGACGTCCCATAGTCTCACCGTATAATCTGCACTTCCCGATACGATGAACTCTGAATCACTGGATATAGCCACAGATGATACAGAACTAGTGTGACCACTCATGGTCTTACAGGTACCTGTCTTGACGTCCCATAGTCTCACCGTCTAATCATTACTTCCCGATACGATGAACTCTGAATCACTGGATATAGCCACAGATAGTACATAATGTGTGTGACCACTCATGGTCTTACAGGTACCTGTCTTGACGTCCCATAGTCTCACCGTATAATCTGCACTTCCCGATACGATGAACTCTGAATCACTGGATATAGCCACAGCATATACAACATTAGTGTGACCACTCATGGTCTTACAGGTACCTGTCTTGACGTCCCATAGTCTCACCGTCTAATCTTAACTTCCCGATACGATGAACTCTGAATCACTGGATATAGCCACAGATAGTACATAATGTGTGTGACCACTCATGGTCTTGCAGGTACCTGTCTTGACGTCCCATAGTCTCACCGTAGAATCTGCACTTCCCGATACGATGAACTCTGAATCACTGGATATAGCCACAGATAGTACATAATGTGTGTGACCACTCATGGTCTTACAGGTACCTGTCTTGACGTCCCATAGTCTCACCGTCTAATCATTACTTCCCGATACGATGAACTCTGAATCACTGGATATAGCCACAGCATATACAGAACTAGTGTGACCACTCATGGTCTTACAGGTACCTGTCTTGACGTCCCATAGTCTCACCGTATTATCTGCACTTCCCGATACGATGAACTCTGAATCACTGGATATAGCCACAGATGATACATAACTAGTGTGACCACTCATGGTCTTACAGGTACCTGTCTTGACGTCCCATAGTCTCACCGTATAATCTGCACTTCCCGATACGATGAACTCTGAATCACTGGATATAGCCACAGATGATACATAACTAGTGTGACCACTCATGGTCTTACAGGTACCTGTCTTGACGTCCCATAGTCTCACCGTATAATCTGCACTTCCCGATACGATGAACTCTGAATCACTGGATATAGCCACAGCATATACAGAACTAGTGTGACCACTCATGGTCTTACAGGTACCTGTCTTGACGTCCCATAGTCTCACCGTATTATCTGCACTTCCCGATACGATGAACTCTGAATCACTGGATATAGCCACAGATGATACATAACTAGTGTGACCACTCATGGTCTTACAGGTACCTGTCTTGACGTCCCATAGTCTCACCGTATAATCTGCACTTCCCGATACGATGAACTCTGAATCACTGGATATAGCCACAGATGATACATAACTAGTGTGACCACTCATGGTCTTACAGGTACCTGTCTTGACGTCCCATAGTCTCACCGTATAATCTGCACTTCCCGATACGATGAACTCTGAATCACTGGATATAGCCACAGCATATACAACATTAGTGTGACCACTCATGGTCTTACAGGTACCTGTCTTGACGTCCCATAGTCTCACCGTCTAATCTTAACTTCCCGATACGATGAACTCTGAATCACTGGATATAGCCACAGCATATACAACATTAGTGTGACCACTCATGGTCTTACAGGTACCTGTCTTGACGTCCCATAGTCTCACCGTATAATCTGCACTTCCCGATACGATGAACTCTGAATCACTGGATATAGCCACAGATGATACATAACTAGTGTGACCACTCATGGTCTTACAGGTACCTGTCTTGACGTCCCATAGTCTCACCGTATTATCATAACTTCCCGATACGATGAACTCTGAATCACTGGATATAGCCACAGCATATACAACATTAGTGTGACCACTCATGGTCTTACAGGTACCTGTCTTGACGTCCCATAGTCTCACCGTATAATCTGCACTTCCCGATACGATGAACTCTGAATCACTGGATATAGCCACAGCATATACAACATTAGTGTGACCACTCATGGTCTTACAGGTACCTGTCTTGACGTCCCATAGTCTCACCGTATAATCTGCACTTCCCGATACGATGAACTCTGAATCACTGGATATAGCCACAGATGATACATAACTAGTGTGACCACTCATGGTCTTACAGGTACCTGTCTTGACGTCCCATAGTCTCACCGTATAATCTGCACTTCCCGATACGATGAACTCTGAATCACTGGATATAGCCACAGATGATACATAACTAGTGTGACCACTCATGGTCTTACAGGTACCTGTCTTGACGTCCCATAGTCTCACCGTATAATCTGCACTTCCCGATACGATGAACTCTGAATCACTGGATATAGCCACAGCATATACAACATTAGTGTGACCACTCATGGTCTTACAGGTACCTGTCTTGACGTCCCATAGTCTCACCGTCTAATCTTAACTTCCCGATACGATGAACTCTGAATCACTGGATATAGCCACAGCATATACAACATTAGTGTGACCACTCATGGTCTTACAGGTACCTGTCTTGACGTCCCATAGTCTCACCGTATAATCTGCACTTCCCGATACGATGAACTCTGAATCACTGGATATAGCCACAGCATATACAACATTAGTGTGACCACTCATGGTCTTACAGGTACCTGTCTTGACGTCCCATAGTCTCACCGTATAATCTGCACTTCCCGATACGATGAACTCTGAATCACTGGATATAGCCACAGCATATACAACATTAGTGTGACCACTCATGGTCTTACAGGTACCTGTCTTGACGTCCCATAGTCTCACCGTATAATCATAACTCCCCGATACGATGAACTCTGAATCACTGGATATAGCCACAGCATATACAACATTAGTGTGACCACTCATGGTCTTACAGGTACCTGTCTTGACGTCCCATAGTCTCACCGTATAATCTGCACTTCCCGATACGATGAACTCTGAATCACTGGATATAGCCACAGCATATACAACATTAGTGTGACCACTCATGGTCTTACAGGTACCTGTCTTGACGTCCCATAGTCTCACCGTATAATCTGCACTTCCCGATACGATGAACTCTGAATCACTGGATATAGCCACAGATGATACATAACTAGTGTGACCACTCATGGTCTTACAGGTACCTGTCTTGACGTCCCATAGTCTCACCGTATAATCATAACTCCCCGATACGATGAACTCTGAATCACTGGATATAGCCACAGATCTTACATAACATGTGTGACCACTCATGGTCTTGCAGGTACCTGTCTTGACGTCCCATAGTCTCACCGTATAATCTGCACTTCCCGATACGATGAACTCTGAATCACTGGATATAGCCACAGCATATACAACATTAGTGTGACCACTCATGGTCTTACAGGTACCTGTCTTGACGTCCCATAGTCTCACCGTATAATCTGCACTTCCCGATACGATGAACTCTGAATCACTGGATATAGCCACAGATGATACATAACTAGTGTGACCACTCATGGTCTTACAGGTACCTGTCTTGACGTCCCATAGTCTCACCGTATTATCATAACTTCCCGATACGATGAACTCTGAATCACTGGATATAGCCACAGCATATACAACATTAGTGTGACCACTCATGGTCTTACAGGTACCTGTCTTGACGTCCCATAGTCTCACCGTATAATCTGCACTTCCCGATACGATGAACTCTGAATCACTGGATATAGCCACAGCATATACAACATTAGTGTGACCACTCATGGTCTTACAGGTACCTGTCTTGACGTCCCATAGTCTCACCGTATAATCTGCACTTCCCGATACGATGAACTCTGAATCACTGGATATAGCCACAGATGATACATAACTAGTGTGACCACTCATGGTCTTACAGGTACCTGTCTTGACGTCCCATAGTCTCACCGTATAATCTGCACTTCCCGATACGATGAACTCTGAATCACTGGATATAGCCACAGATGATACATAACTAGTGTGACCACTCATGGTCTTACAGGTACCTGTCTTGACGTCCCATAGTCTCACCGTATAATCTGCACTTCCCGATACGATGAACTCTGAATCACTGGATATAGCCACAGCATATACAACATTAGTGTGACCACTCATGGTCTTACAGGTACCTGTCTTGACGTCCCATAGTCTCACCGTCTAATCTTAACTTCCCGATACGATGAACTCTGAATCACTGGATATAGCCACAGCATATACAACATTAGTGTGACCACTCATGGTCTTACAGGTACCTGTCTTGACGTCCCATAGTCTCACCGTATAATCTGCACTTCCCGATACGATGAACTCTGAATCACTGGATATAGCCACAGCATATACAGAACTAGTGTGACCACTCATGGTCTTACAGGTACCTGTCTTGACGTCCCATAGTCTCACCGTATTATCATAACTTCCCGATACGATGAACTCTGAATCACTGGATATAGCCACAGCATATACAACATTAGTGTGACCACTCATGGTCTTACAGGTACCTGTCTTGACGTCCCATAGTCTCACCGTATAATCTGCACTTCCCGATACGATGAACTCTGAATCACTGGATATAGCCACAGATGATACATAACTAGTGTGACCACTCATGGTCTTACAGGTACCTGTCTTGACGTCCCATAGTCTCACCGTATAATCATTACTTCCCGATACGATGAACTCTGAATCACTGGATATAGCCACAGATGATACATAACTAGTGTGACCACTCATGGTCTTACAGGTACCTGTCTTGACGTCCCATAGTCTCACCGTATAATCTGCACTTCCCGATACGATGAACTCTGAATCACTGGATATAGCCACAGATGATACATAACTAGTGTGACCACTCATGGTCTTACAGGTACCTGTCTTGACGTCCCATAGTCTCACCGTATAATCTGCACTTCCCGATACGATGAACTCTGAATCACTGGATATAGCCACAGATGATACATAACTAGTGTGACCACTCATGGTCTTACAGGTACCTGTCTTGACGTCCCATAGTCTCACCGTCTAATCTGCACTTCCCGATACGATGAACTCTGAATCACTGGATATAGCCACAGCATATACATAACTAGTGTGACCACTCATGGTCTTACAGGTACCTGTCTTGACGTCCCATAGTCTCACCGTCTAATCATTACTTCCCGATACGATGAACTCTGAATCACTGGATATAGCCACAGATGATACATAACTAGTGTGACCACTCATGGTCTTACAGGTACCTGTCTTGACGTCCCATAGTCTCACCGTATAATCTGCACTTCCCGATACGATGAACTCTGAATCACTGGATATAGCCACAGCATATACAGAACTAGTGTGACCACTCATGGTCTTACAGGTACCTGTCTTGACGTCCCATAGTCTCACCGTATTATCATAACTTCCCGATACGATGAACTCTGAATCACTGGATATAGCCACAGCATATACAACATTAGTGTGACCACTCATGGTCTTACAGGTACCTGTCTTGACGTCCCATAGTCTCACCGTATAATCATAACTCCCCGATACGATGAACTCTGAATCACTGGATATAGCCACAGCATATACAACATTAGTGTGACCACTCATGGTCTTACAGGTACCTGTCTTGACGTCCCATAGTCTCACCGTATAATCTGCACTTCCCGATACGATGAACTCTGAATCACTGGATATAGCCACAGCATATACAACATTAGTGTGACCACTCATGGTCTTACAGGTACCTGTCTTGACGTCCCATAGTCTCACCGTATAATCTGCACTTCCCGATACGATGAACTCTGAATCACTGGATATAGCCACAGATGATACATAACTAGTGTGACCACTCATGGTCTTACAGGTACCTGTCTTGACGTCCCATAGTCTCACCGTATAATCTGCACTTCCCGATACGATGAACTCTGAATCACTGGATATAGCCACAGATGATACAGAACTAGTGTGACCACTCATGGTCTTACAGGTACCTGTCTTGACGTCCCATAGTCTCACCGTATAATCATAACTCCCCGATACGATGAACTCTGAATCACTGGATATAGCCACAGCATATACAACATTAGTGTGACCACTCATGGTCTTACAGGTACCTGTCTTGACGTCCCATAGTCTCACCGTATAATCATAACTCCCCGATACGATGAACTCTGAATCACTGGATATAGCCACAGCATATACAACATTAGTGTGACCACTCATGGTCTTACAGGTACCTGTCTTGACGTCCCATAGTCTCACCGTATAATCATAACTCCCCGATACGATGAACTCTGAATCACTGGATATAGCCACAGCATATACATAACTAGTGTGACCACTCATGGTCTTACAGGTACCTGTCTTGACGTCCCATAGTCTCACCGTATAATCTGCACTTCCCGATACGATGAACTCTGAATCACTGGATATAGCCACAGATGATACATAACTAGTGTGACCACTCATGGTCTTACAGGTACCTGTCTTGACGTCCCATAGTCTCACCGTATAATCTGCACTTCCCGATACGATGAACTCTGAATCACTGGATATAGCCACAGATGATACATAACTAGTGTGACCACTCATGGTCTTACAGGTACCTGTCTTGACGTCCCATAGTCTCACCGTATAATCTGCACTTCCCGATACGATGAACTCTGAATCACTGGATATAGCCACAGCATATACAACATTAGTGTGACCACTCATGGTCTTACAGGTACCTGTCTTGACGTCCCATAGTCTCACCGTATAATCTGCACTTCCCGATACGATGAACTCTGAATCACTGGATATAGCCACAGCATATACATAACTAGTGTGACCACTCATGGTCTTACAGGTACCTGTCTTGACGTCCCATAGTCTCACCGTCTAATCATTACTTCCCGATACGATGAACTCTGAATCACTGGATATAGCCACAGATGATACATAACTAGTGTGACCACTCATGGTCTTACAGGTACCTGTCTTGACGTCCCATAGTCTCACCGTATAATCTGCACTTCCCGATACGATGAACTCTGAATCACTGGATATAGCCACAGATGATACATAACTAGTGTGACCACTCATGGTCTTACAGGTACCTGTCTTGACGTCCCATAGTCTCACCGTATAATCTGCACTTCCCGATACGATGAACTCTGAATCACTGGATATAGCCACAGATGATACATAACTAGTGTGACCACTCATGGTCTTACAGGTACCTGTCTTGACGTCCCATAGTCTCACCGTCTAATCATTACTTCCCGATACGATGAACTCTGAATCACTGGATATAGCCACAGCATATACATAACTAGTGTGACCACTCATGGTCTTACAGGTACCTGTCTTGACGTCCCATAGTCTCACCGTATAATCTGCACTTCCCGATACGATGAACTCTGAATCACTGGATATAGCCACAGCATATACAGAACTAGTGTGACCACTCATGGTCTTACAGGTACCTGTCTTGACGTCCCATAGTCTCACCGTATTATCATAACTTCCCGATACGATGAACTCTGAATCACTGGATATAGCCACAGCATATACAACATTAGTGTGACCACTCATGGTCTTGCAGGTACCTGTCTTGACGTCCCATAGTCTCACCGTAGAATCTGCACTTCCCGATACGATGAACTCTGAATCACTGGATATAGCCACAGATAGTACATAACTAGTGTGACCACTCATGGTCTTACAGGTACCTGTCTTGACGTCCCATAGTCTCACCGTATAATCTGCACTTCCCGATACGATGAACTCTGAATCACTGGATATAGCCACAGCATATACAACATTAGTGTGACCACTCATGGTCTTACAGGTACCTGTCTTGACGTCCCATAGTCTCACCGTATAATCTTAACTTCCCGATACGATGAACTCTGAATCACTGGATATAGCCACAGATGATACATAACTAGTGTGACCACTCATGGTCTTACAGGTACCTGTCTTGACGTCCCATAGTCTCACCGTATAATCTGCACTTCCCGATACGATGAACTCTGAATCACTGGATATAGCCACAGCATATACAGAACTAGTGTGACCACTCATGGTCTTACAGGTACCTGTCTTGACGTCCCATAGTCTCACCGTCTAATCATTACTTCCCGATACGATGAACTCTGAATCACTGGATATAGCCACAGATGATACATAACTAGTGTGACCACTCTTGGTCTTACAGGTACCTGTCTTGACGTCCCATAGTCTCACCGTATAATCATTACTTCCCGATACGATGAACTCTGAATCACTGGATATAGCCACAGATGATACATAACTAGTGTGACCACTCATGGTCTTACAGGTACCTGTCTTGACGTCCCATAGTCTCACCGTATAATCTGCACTTCCCGATACGATGAACTCTGAATCACTGGATATAGCCACAGCATATACAACATTAGTGTGACCACTCATGGTCTTACCAGGTACCTGTCTTGACGTCCCATAGTCTCACCGTCTAATCTTAACTTCCCGATACGATGAACTCTGAATCACTGGATATAGCCACAGCATATACAACATTAGTGTGACCACTCATGGTCTTACAGGTACCTGTCTTGACGTCCCATAGTCTCCACCGTATAATCTGCACTTCCCGATACGATGAACTCTGAATCACTGGATATAGCCACAGCATATACAGAACTAGTGTGACCACTCATGGTCTTACAGGTACCTGTCTTGACGTCCCATAGTCTCACCGTATAATCTTAACTTCCCGATACGATGAACTCTGAATCACTGGATATAGCCACAGATGATACATAACTAGTGTGACCACTCATGGTCTTACAGGTACCTGTCTTGACGTCCCATAGTCTCACCGTATAATCTGCACTTCCCGATACGATGAACTCTGAATCACTGGATATAGCCACAGCATATACAACATTAGTGTGACCACTCATGGTCTTACAGGTACCTGTCTTGACGTCCCATAGTCTCACCGTATAATCTGCACTTCCCGATACGATGAACTCTGAATCACTGGATATAGCCACAGATGATACATAACTAGTGTGACCACTCATGGTCTTACAGGTACCTGTCTTGACGTCCCATAGTCTCACCGTATAATCTGCACTTCCCGATACGATGAACTCTGAATCACTGGATATAGCCACAGCATATACAACATTAGTGTGACCACTCATGGTCTTACAGGTACCTGTCTTGACGTCCCATAGTCTCACCGTATAATCTGCACTTCCCGATACGATGAACTCTGAATCACTGGATATAGCCACAGATGATACAGAACTAGTGTGACCACTCATGGTCTTACAGGTACCTGTCTTGACGTCCCATAGTCTCACCGTCTAATCTCAACTTCCCGATACGATGAACTCTGAATCACTGGATATAGCCACAGATGATACATAACTAGTGTGACCACTCATGGTCTTACAGGTACCTGTCTTGACGTCCCATAGTCTCACCGTCTAATCATTACTTCCCGATACGATGAACTCTGAATCACTGGATATAGCCACAGCATATACATAACTAGTGTGACCACTCATGGTCTTACAGGTACCTGTCTTGACGTCCCATAGTCTCACCGTCTAATCATTACTTCCCGATACGATGAACTCTGAATCACTGGATATAGCCACAGATGATACATAACTAGTGTGACCACTCATGGTCTTACAGGTACCTGTCTTGACGTCCCATAGTCTCACCGTATAATCTGCACTTCCCGATACGATGAACTCTGAATCACTGGATATAGCCACAGATGATACATAACTAGTGTGACCACTCATGGTCTTACAGGTACCTGTCTTGACGTCCCATAGTCTCACCGTATAATCTGCACTTCCCGATACGATGAACTCTGAATCACTGGATATAGCCACAGATGATACATAACTAGTGTGACCACTCATGGTCTTACAGGTACCTGTCTTGACGTCCCATAGTCTCACCGTATAATCTGCACTTCCCGATACGATGAACTCTGAATCACTGGATATAGCCACAGCATATACAACATTAGTGTGACCACTCATGGTCTTACAGGTACCTGTCTTGACGTCCCATAGTCTCACCGTATAATCTGCACTTCCCGATACGATGAACTCTGAATCACTGGATATAGCCACAGCATATACATAACTAGTGTGACCACTCATGGTCTTACAGGTACCTGTCTTGACGTCCCATAGTCTCACCGTCTAATCATTACTTCCCGATACGATGAACTCTGAATCACTGGATATAGCCACAGATGATACATAACTAGTGTGACCACTCATGGTCTTACAGGTACCTGTCTTGACGTCCCATAGTCTCACCGTATAATCTGCACTTCCCGATACGATGAACTCTGAATCACTGGATATAGCCACAGATGATACATAACTAGTGTGACCACTCATGGTCTTACAGGTACCTGTCTTGACGTCCCATAGTCTCACCGTATAATCTGCACTTCCCGATACGATGAACTCTGAATCACTGGATATAGCCACAGATGATACATAACTAGTGTGACCACTCATGGTCTTACAGGTACCTGTCTTGACGTCCCATAGTCTCACCGTCTAATCTGCACTTCCCGATACGATGAACTCTGAATCACTGGATATAGCCACAGCATATACATAACTAGTGTGACCACTCATGGTCTTACAGGTACCTGTCTTGACGTCCCATAGTCTCACCGTCTAATCATTACTTCCCGATACGATGAACTCTGAATCACTGGATATAGCCACAGATGATACATAACTAGTGTGACCACTCATGGTCTTACAGGTACCTGTCTTGACGTCCCATAGTCTCACCGTATAATCTGCACTTCCCGATACGATGAACTCTGAATCACTGGATATAGCCACAGCATATACATAACTAGTGTGACCACTCATGGTCTTACAGGTACCTGTCTTGACGTCCCATAGTCTCACCGTCTAATCATTACTTCCCGATACGATGAACTCTGAATCACTGGATATAGCCACAGCATATACATAACTAGTGTGACCACTCATGGTCTTACAGGTACCTGTCTTGACGTCCCATAGTCTCACCGTATAATCTGCACTTCCCGATACGATGAACTCTGAATCACTGGATATAGCCACAGCATATACAACATTAGTGTGACCACTCATGGTCTTACAGGTACCTGTCTTGACGTCCCATAGTCTCACCGTATAATCTGCACTTCCCGATACGATGAACTCTGAATCACTGGATATAGCCACAGCATATACATAACTAGTGTGACCACTCATGGTCTTACAGGTACCTGTCTTGACGTCCCATAGTCTCACCGTATAATCTGCACTTCCCGATACGATGAACTCTGAATCACTGGATATAGCCTCAGCATATACAACATTAGTGTGACCACTCATGGTCTTACAGGTACCTGTCTTGACGTCCCATAGTCTCACCGTCTAATCTTAACTTCCCGATACGATGAACTCTGAATCACTGGATATAGCCACAGCATATACATAACTAGTGTGACCACTCATGGTCTTACAGGTACCTGTCTTGACGTCCCATAGTCTCACCGTCTAATCATTACTTCCCGATACGATGAACTCTGAATCACTGGATATAGCCACAGATGATACATAACTAGTGTGACCACTCATGGTCTTACAGGTACCTGTCTTGACGTCCCATAGTCTCACCGTATAATCTGCACTTCCCGATACGATGAACTCTGAATCACTGGATATAGCCACAGATGATACATAACTAGTGTGACCACTCATGGTCTTACAGGTACCTGTCTTGACGTCCCATAGTCTCACCGTATAATCATAACTCCCCGATACGATGAACTCTGAATCACTGGATATAGCCACAGCATATACAACATTAGTGTGACCACTCATGGTCTTACAGGTACCTGTCTTGACGTCCCATAGTCTCACCGTATAATCTGCACTTCCCGATACGATGAACTCTGAATCACTGGATATAGCCACAGCATAT